>WURT03024652.1:0-15622 GCA_009936505.3 Holothuria glaberrima | reverse complement strand
CAATATTTGGAAGAAATACTTATGTGATGGATCTTTATTTATCTTTATTATTCGGATGGACTGCTTAAACGTTATTCTAAAGGCAGCATGCTCACACTTCAGACAAGGCTGTGTTATGTATTTCCCTTTTCTTAAACAGGTAGAGCCCCTTTAAATTGAAATGGAAACTTCGAAGGTGTAATTAAAATGGAACGTTCTACTAAAATATGTGTTTATCATGGGAACCGCGGTTAATAGTAATATGAATTGAGATTTTAAGAAGAATTATGTGTCAAATGTTCTCACTAATGCAGCCTTTGCCCTTGATGTTTCTTGGAAGTTGTCAGCAAGTTTCAAGTGATTCAATAACTTTTCAACTGTCCAATACTATTTTAAGGACTAAAGAGGTACAATGAATATAACCATTACTGAATTTAACTTTATGATGCTACCCCTGTTTCATTCTAGTTACAGCACTTATATACCACTGGCAGTACAAGACATATAGAATTAAACAACCTCCAAAATTGTGACTTCCAGATAAGTACGTCATCGAGATTAAATTAATTATGATTGGCAGATCCCGGAGCCACTCTCATTCCAATAGTGTGTCCTGGTTTCATGGAATTTCGCGAAATCTGCAGCCATTTTAAGGTAACAAATATACAATAAACAACAGCAACGATGTACCCATACTGTCATATTTTAACTTCACATTGGTATATGGCCTGTTTCATAATAGAGATATGTGTGGTACATTCCTTCGTTTAAGGCTTGATCACTATACATGGGGTAGAAAGACTTCCCCTGCTCAAATACTGCACATCTTTGATTGAGTGGTGTTAGGTTCCAACACTGAACGACTTGACTAACTTAGAAAATGGAGTAATGAAATGTCAGGTAAATGTTTCTTGGATTATTAACCGATAAGGGCTATTTTCGATTCTTTCCAAAGATACTTTTGCTTTGATGTAATGTACAGTTTGTAGTTCAAAGGTTCATGCACACAGCAGTAGCTTATTTTGTCATGGAATTGAACAATGGCTTTTCCGACTGAAATCCCTTGCTTTTTTGTCTATATTGTATTGGATGCATTACTTAATCGAAAAGAAATATCAATCGTCTAGTTCAGTGGCAGAGATCATCCATATAGTCAGGGATGGTGTCCCTTCTGACCTACTCAAATCTCCTGCCAGTGCCCTTTGCCCCCATAAAATCCCCCCCCCCTTTCTTCATAAAATCATGAACATTCCTTAAATGATTATGTCCTTTTTACACTATAATGTGAAATAAAGGGATTGAAAAATGAAACATTACATTTGGTAGGAACATCAAGAGAGTAGGAATGGGGAAACAGTTCTTCCCAAGTCAGAAAATCTGAAAATACAGGTTGAGAAGCTTTGACTCAAATTGTGCAAAGGGTTAAGTCATTGTGTATCTACCTACTACAAAGCTCCCCTGCAGGCTATTCTTGTACCCTCTTACCAAATATCCTAGCTCCGACACTGGTCTAATTAATTTGTAACATTGACAGTTGTTAATATTGACGTTATTATTATCGAGCTTCTGAGGAAAACTCCCGCCCAAACGTCAATCACCGTCTCAAAAGGGAATGTGAGATGTCGGGTTGATTTTATTCTCAGTATCGTTCATGATGGCGAAAAAGCACAAAGGTTGTGGTATCTTTCCAAGAGCAAGGAATGGGAGGTAAATAAAACGTTCAAATGTTTCCGTAGCCTAAGCACGTTGAAAATAAAAAAGAATCAGAGCATGTAATTGAATGTGTTTGTGCTAATATGGGAAATTCCAGTGCCACCCGTAGGGTAGACCTTTTCTAGTAAAAAATCGCAGTTAAGATAAAACTACCATACACAAAGAACAACCATACAATGATCAGTAAAAAGAAACCATTCAAATTTTCGGTAATCGGACTAAATTAGGCCCACTTCATAAACTCAATCCGTAGAGCGCACTCAAAGCGTGAATTGATCGCTGTTCTTGAACTGAATTGCCAGCGGCGCCCCCAGAATTTGGTGATGGGGGCAGGGAACACCACATCCCATCCCAGATATACGCATAAAGTCAGTGTGCAGTGGAATAGTTTACACCCGCGGAGGATACTTCCTTTGTCACCGCGTGCAGGTGAAGTCCTGTGAGAAGAGTTTAGGGGAAGGGGTGTCCCATACCCTTTGAGAAAACTTTGTTTTTTAAACACGGCTTAGATACAAAATGACGATACCCTTGGTAAATTTCAGAACTGATCATATGTTGAAACTTCCCATTATTTGTTGCATTATCTTATTTTTGAATGGTCATACAAGAAGGTTGTATTTCCTCAGTAAAGGGGTGACAACTCCTTCCCATGAGAAATTTGTGTTTTTGTAAGGGGTCTCAGATGCTAAATGGTGCTATCCTTGAAAAATTTGCTTAACAATTCTCTCTCCAGCGCCCTTACCATGAGACCGGCATAACACCTCCTAGAAGCTGCAAGGTAATAACAATGTTTAATGACTTACATCCATACTTATTTTGAACAAAAATTCAATCGAACAGCTTTCAATGGTAATGACTGGGAGGGGAGTAAATAAAAGTAGGCCTATGGGAAAACGGGTAGAAGTGTAATAAGCATGTCCCATAATGCCTAGTCTCTATAAGTGCACATAACAGCCGAAAGGCGTTTGGATCACCTTTTGTAATGAGTAATACACTTCATATCATGTACATCACTCTATAAATGTTGTCCATAATGTACGATTGCCGCATAAGCGCCTGTCTATGTAAGCCTGCAAACTGGTACCTCAAGTTGTCGGCAAATATAGTTTTCACTAGGATAATTCCGTGCAGTTTCGTTAGTTTCAGTGTGTATTGACAATACGCATAAGTGTATTTTTCAAAACTCGATTGCGTGGCATGGCCCTCTCTGGCTACGCCAAAGACCAGTGGTGTGTGAGATTTGATGTGACGACTTGTTATCCTTAGCAAAAGTAAAGTTGGGAATAGCCTGAGGTCTTTAGGCCCAGTTCTCGCCGTACACTTGCGTTCCGTTTAGCATATACTTTATTTATATTGTTTTTATAGCAACAAGATGTAGCTGTTTTGAAGAATGTTGAAAAAGAAAGTTGCATAGCTTGTAGCATGGAAGTACTACCTCGGAACTTCCATGCTTGTAGCAACCTTCACTTCTGAACATGGATAAGACCACAAGCATTCTTAAAATACAGATTTCCTTAACATATAAAGGATTCGTATGGATCAATGTCTGAGGGATATATGTGAATCTGGGAAAGATTAAAATCAGTCAGTCTTTAGGTTGGTAGTTATTGCTGACTCAGTATAGAAAGCCATAAAGCGACCGAAAGTCGGCATGCAGACAACGGACTAAGTTAGGAACTACCAGCTCGGTTACGTAGGTATAGTAAGCCAGCAGAAAACTTCTTTGCGACACTTAAGAATGTGTAACTCTATATGCATGATGTGAGTCGATGTGCTGATATCACGTTTAATCAAATAACATGCCGGTGATGAGAACTCTGTGGATTGTCATCTAAATAGTTATTTAATAAGTTTCAGTTTCCATCTTGGGGAGCGTCAAAGCATGAAAATGAATTACAACAGTTTCTTCCTTTTCAGCAAAAAGTGAGAAAATGGTGTACCAAAAAAGAAACAAATCCCTGTCTTGATAAATTGCCATTTCGTAGTAGATACTTACCATATTCAGGCAAAGAGGTGTAGTCACCATAATCGTCAACGGCGGGTATATCTGGTAGTTGTAAACTTTTGAAAAGGATAAGAAGTTATTATAGAAGATGAAAATTTTATCATATAGCAAAGGAAATTGACAATTAATTGACACTAAATAGTAACATATTTCACACTTGTTTAGAATTTGCTTACTCTAAATAGATAGGTTCTTGAGAACAAAGCATGGTTCAAGAAGTAAGAAGAACAGAACTATTCTTAAGTAAACGAGGCGGGCGGGGCCAGGCAGGCCTAAGGGGAGAGAATGTTCTATTTTCGGAGAAATGTATGCTGTTTAGGGTACTAAAGTGCCTTAAATCTTCACCAACACTGCTCATCCGCTCCCCTAATTTGAAAGTTATCCTCTACGTCTTTTTGAAGTTTTGATTTAGTATATATCTGCAATGTAACATATTCAGTTTTTGCAATAGTTAATACCCAGGTGTTTTTCTCCTTCTTAAAGGGAAATATTGCGTTTGCTTAACAGAAAATTTTCTAATTTTTAAACTAATATTAATAGTACAGAATGATACAGACTATTCAAAATAAGATAGTACTGTAGGTTTCTTCTCAAGAAATAAGGCTCTCATAGAAAGAAATTCAGTTGTTTGTTTCACAAAAATAATTTGTTCATCCAAACACTGGTAACTCTTGTAATGCATAATATTAAGAGGATATAAGGCTATTGCTAGAGTTTATTAGTGAGACTGAACGTTTTAATTGTAATGTAAGGTATTTTCCTTTTATGCCATGTTGGTGCATTTTTAACGCAATATTTCCCTTTAAGAAATCGGCTCGTCACTTGCTTTGGAAGTTGCATTAAGTACTTAGGACATTTTCGTAGAAGGTGCGCATTTCGTGTAATGCCCGATAGAAGGAAAGTTCAGAAAATGTTATGATGATAACGAAAATGTGAGACTTTGAGCCAAAATAATGACACGGGGATAATAATGAAATTTTGTTTCTTACTCTGGAGGTCCAGTGCCTTCGCCATTTGAAGCTGTTGAGAAAGTGATAGCAATCGTTATGTTGCTCTAACGTTATTTGTTATACATTCACCGGACAATATTATATGGCCTCGGAATCTTACAAAGAAAAGAAAACATCACCAGGGTACATGTATCAAGCTGCGCTAGGTAATTTTTACAAGGTTAAAACAATAAAAGTGAAAAAGAACTTTTGGACAAAGAGCCTACTCAACAGCGAAAAACATGTTTGTGCAATCTTTTCAGACGTTAGTGTATCGACAAACAGTTCCTAGTCCTCAAAAGAAGAGTACCCCACATTTGAAATTTTCATCGAATAAAATTACGTTTCTAAAGGCTTATGCCTCAAATTCCGGATTTGCTTCCACGCAATATATTACATGCTGTATACATACCACGTTTATTACCTTGTTGCTCTTCCTTAGAACTTTGAACAGTACTGTCCAAATTTAAAATTGTCAGTCTTTTTTCAAGGGAAGAGAGTTCACTCCTGAAAAATGTTTCCATTAAAGATAATACAACAGTTACAATGTTCAGCCGAGTACTGTTACGATATGGTGACTAATTGTGTTATTAATCACTGTTTTCCTTTTATGTATGCATCATTCAAGTGATAAGTATACGACCATTTCAATAACATACTTTTCTTTGGGGTGTTATTTAATATAGAAGTCTTGGGCCATGGGTACAAAAATAATCAATTTACTATGTGAAGGGGTGCTTTCTTTTTCACCTTTAAGTCGTCTAAAGGAATATTGTGTCAAAGTGTGATATACTTATCATCTATAATGAAAGTATACATTGCATGATTACCTGCCAGAATGAAGGCTAATATAGTAAATCATCACGTTGAGTGCTAATTCATAAAAAGTGATACTAATAAGTCAAAAAGCCAAACCCATTTTTATTAAAACTGATGGTTCCATTAAAGCTCTAATTTAATGTGAAACATTTAATTACAAAACTTTAAAACTCAGTAAACTTGTTTACGGTATTTTACCCTTAGGGCAACTTTCTGGTTAGAGCCGAGAAACAAAAGACTCTTCAACGTTCAATAGTTAAATTAGTTTCAACTTTTACAACTTCCGTGAAAAAAATGTATGCAAGTATTTGTCCTATATGGTTGGCATATCACACATACAGCCTTATTATTTTACTGGATAAACTTGACTGACATGAATCTCATTTGTACCATCTTCAATCCGCTGAGCGGTTACGGTACATATTTGGATAGACCTTACCACTGTAAGCTTTCGTAGGTGGGCATTTAGATTTTCGGATGAGGTGATGCACTTTCATTGTGAAGGGCCATTTTGTAAAATATAATTTAACTAAAATGTAAATATCCTAATTCAGTATGTGTTTTGGAAGTAGGTGTAACGGTTGCACGTTGTATAGTTACCGAGTATCATTGCTGCTGAATGGATTCGTATGTACACTAGTCGATGACGGTGCCAAGTACTCATCATCCACTTGAAAACTCAAATTTCCTGTTTCCGATTGGAATCTATTAATATAAAGTATTTAGACTTTAATAACATTGATGACTGTACGTGAACCTTCGATTTGATTAAATAAATAGAAATTAATGCTTTGGTTACACTCACATGTGACGTTGTTTGTAAGTAATGCTAAGGACGTCTCGATAATGGAGGGGAGGTAAAAAAGCAACGCGTTTCAATAAAGCCGATAAAGGGGCTTATTGAGTTGGTACACAAAGTTTATGATTTTTTTAACCTATTGAAATTTACTCACATCTTGATGGTAAATGGTCAAACTTCTACACATCTGACATACAATTAAAATGATAATGGTAGGATAAATCAAAAATTCATGGCTAGACACTTTTTACCGTTACCGCACTAATTATATGCGACCCCTGTCCACTCATACTATACTTTTTCACATTTTCGGTATCTAAAGGAAATGACACATGAGTAATGAGGCTAATCAGAAGCATTGTCATGCAATGATTTCCTTCAAACAAGTCACAAAATAATCAGTATCGACTCAATGAGCCCCTTTAAAAGAAGTTTCGCCTTGTATATACAACTAAAGATTCTTATTTCTAATTGAGCCTAAACCGATTTGGGTGTAGTCTCAAGATTTTGTTTGGGAAAAGTTTCAAATTTTTGTCTGCGGTGAAATATAACCCGCTGGACTCTTCCTCAAAGAAACGTCCTGCAGCTTTACAAACCATCCATAAAGAGCAATTAATCCTCAGTGGTAATGATATTAAAAAACTTACGATGACGTTGATTTGTCCTTTAAACCTGTTAAAAGAAAAGTGTACCTAAAAGGGTTTCATGGTGCATTAAAAAAATTGGTTAGAATCGTTTTCTATTTTCCACGAACAGTTCTAAAATTTGAAAGATATTACATGAACTTAACACAATTGTTCCGTTTACCCCTGCGATACTTCCAGATGTATACAAAAAGCACCAAGACAATGCTGGAGGCAGTTAGAGACACAATCAAGGCTATTGGGATTTTCGTCTTTTCTGATCCAGCTGTATAAGATATGTAATAAATATTAATTGTTAGTGCTTTTATACAAATTTAAATTTCAAGTTATATCACCCTTAAATAATCCATGCTCTTCGTGTCGAGTAAAAAACAAGAATTAAAATGATCTAAAAGGTAAGTTTCTTTTGTGCTTCATCCAGGTCTTTGGAAACGTCACTCGGAGGACAAATTTAAAATAGGAAGTTACAAGAAGTCAATTTTTTGTTTAAGAAGAACACGACAATAACACAAAAAGGTGATGGCCAGTACTGCCCTTAATATTGACATCTGGGTTAAAATTTTATCTTACAGTATAAAAGAAGAGCATTTACCTGTTTTGCAGTAAAATGTTTGTATACTTCCCTTATCTCTTTGCCAAAGAGTTTCACACGTAATAGTGCCATTTTTTCCAGCTGGTTCTATGGTCACCTCTAATTTTGTGTTAAATGTTCCTGTCCTGCTGGTTTGCGCTGAAGTAGATGTTATTTGAGGGGTGGCTTTTATATGTTTGTCATTGACTTTCAGAGCTAATTTAACACTTGGTCGTGCTCCAATAGCAAAACAGGCAACGGTTATTTTTTGACCTTCCAACAACACAAAAAATTCTTCATTTGCATCTTTGTCGTCAATTAGTAAGTAGACCTGGGGTTTAACTGTTGACAAATTATTGTAATAACACATATCATTTCCATATAAATTAACACAAGTTTATTATGCATTATCAAGGGAGATGGATGAATAACGGCAAAAATATCCCAAGATTTACAAAAAAAACCCAACGTCACTTTTTGTGTTCCCAAAGACAGCATACCAGTAGCGTAATGTGCAATGAACAATTTAACTCTCAAAATACTTCCCTTCAACCCGAATGAAAACCACACCCGCACGTAAACATGGAAAACAGATATGGTAGTACAGTGCAGTTCAAATGCTTATAACCTGGTAAAGCAAGTTTATCTTTCCTAGTAGTACAATTACCACGAAGCAATAAAAATTATTAAAAAATTAGAGAATAACCAATTTTTGCCATTGAAGAAACGTTTCACAAAGAGAAACAAGTACATAATTTTTAACATGTAAGAAGCTGACTTTTTATAAAAGCTCTTTATAGAATGTAAATTTTACACACAAAAGGTAAAGATGAATCGAATAGGAAACGTCAAGAAAAAAGAAGTTCCAGAAACTTCATGTCAATCGTAAGGCTTATCACATTTGCGGGATGGGCCTACTAAAATTAGTGCAACCGTTCAGCAGTGATCTTAAGCTAATAACGTTCAAAATTAAGTGTTTGTAAAGGAAAAGTTCTATTGCGAAACATTTAGCAAGTACTATTTACACTGTAAGAGGAAAAAGTTTGGTGAATGTACTACTCTTTTTTCCAGGCTTCTGTTTTACCCGAAGTTTGATCTACAAAATTTGTGGCAAACTAGGTTTTTTTGCAATCCAACGTCTATTACAAAATGATCTTAGTTTGAAAAGATTCTGTGTCAAATTTTAGGTTATTGCGCATTATCAATTTTACACAACGGTATTACAAAAACTCGTAAACAAATTTAATTATCAAACAATTGATTTGTATTGAATATGCAAAACAAAATGTTTCACTGTATGCAACATTATTACTTACCGAAAGTTTCGAACCTGCTCAGACTCTGCTGTTTCCTCCAACCCTGAGCTTGGGTGATACAAGTAATATTTCCTCCCAATGTGTTTGGTCGCACTTCCACCGTGGATCTTAAATCAAACGTGCCATTGTTTTCACGATTAACAGATATTTCTTTCCTTGCTGCAGACATGTTAAGTTTCTCGTTGCCAATTAGCCATGTAAAATTGGCTGCAGGTCTTGAACCCTTTGCATAACATACAGCGACAAATTTTTTCGCCTCTTCCACATAAACAACATCAGTAGAGTTTTGTCCATTGATGGTAATGTAGGTTTGTGGGGAAACTGGTAAGGATTACAAGTAATGGAGTATAAAAATGTTATCTCCACAAAAGAATTATGGTTAATACATCAAGAAATATCCAAAGCATTTAAATACTACTCACCCGTGACCTTCAGGTTGTAATGCTCAACGACAGCAGAGTCATGGAAGCACTCAAATACACCTTCGTCCGCAAGAAATGCCGGACTTATTAACAACGAATACCCTGAAGAGAGTTTAATCCTGTCACGTGCGTGGATGGCTACGTAGTTTCTGTCAAGAAAAAGTGGTTCTCCTTGATATTCCCATTTTCTTTTTCCTTCCATATGAGAACAGTTGAGAATAACTGAGCTAAATTGCTCTGAGAAAACGTATTGTACATTAAACTGCGTATCTTGGGCCCAAGCTTGTGGTATCATGCCAAGAAATGTCGCTGTGAAAATCAGTACAACACATTTTTCCATCATCTTTTTTTGTGAAAATGTGGAACAGGTATACAATATCACCACATATGAAACGATCGACACACTGTCTTCTTCTTTTCACTAATGATACTTTTTCCAATGAGACTGATGATTGTTGCATGTCATTGATTGACTGTTTGCAATTGTAGTCCTTTGGAACGTGATTAAAGGAAACCATCCGTTTGATTAAGCATTAACCGGTGACTATTACTTCCCTATTCACTTCCTTGTGATTCAAATGGGAAAGTTTTTTGCCCGTTTTAGCTCAACATAGTTTATGTGCACTTTTAGCTAGATTTCAAAGATTTCAAAAGTCACTTATCTTTAAGTCAAGATATGGATGTTAAGCCGTTGGCAATAAGAACCAGATCACTCAATGAATTTTTAAACTATTTTTCACATTGAAAAACAAATTGAACAGAAACGGTCTGTAAGTTGTGCCTCCTCGGGAAATGCGGTTTCTTATACATGTTATTTTCTTTACGTCGGCGTCAAAGAAGGAAAATTTTATGTTGTAATACAATAAAGTAAGTGATTGTTTATCTACGTAATAACTTTGACATGGACTGAGAAGATAAACTACGGTACAGCATATTTACTCAGTGATAATGCTCTTATGGACACCGGGTTATGTAGATTGCCTTGAACATTATTAATTACCATTTTCTGCCCTCCTTTTACTATTTTCCATTGTGTGACCGCCCGCGTATTTGTAACTCGGCTAAAATACATTTTCGCATTGTGTATTAAGTAGCTATGTAAGTCAGTGAATAAAGTTATTTACACAGTGGTCTCAAAATCCAGTTGAAATAATAACAGGATTTTTCATTTTCGTAAGAACTGTGGTATCTTTCATCCAAAATTTGCATCTACCAGAACATTATTTATGTACTAAACCTTTAAGAAACATAAACTATACATCTTACAGCCATTAAATTTTTTGTATTTGATACACAAAAACAACCAAAGAGCCAATTTCCTAACATAATGACAAGCAAATAATAAACCAAGACCACTTTTAGGTAATTTGAACTTCGATCTCGACCTTAAGCGACTAAAATGTACTATTTAAAAATATGTATCCTCACTCCTACATATTTCTTGTGTTTTAACGCGTTTCTTCATAAGCCTACTGATATGTAAATAATAGGCAAAAAGCAGTTTCAGGTCAATTACCTTTAAAATCTTGATTGTGTCCTATGGCGTCATACATTACGTTTGCAAAAGTTGTAACGGTTAAGTACCTACCCATCAACTTTGAGATTGATCGGATATGGTCTAGGAGTAGTAAAATACACTTCGCCAAAGTTTGGCAAAGTTAACCTTCCACCTACATTTTGACTTTTGACCTTTTTAAGTTCAGATAGATACCCACTCAGTTTGAATTTGTTTGCACATACGCTTTAGGAGGCCATCGCAACACTTTTTCGCAAAATTCAACTAAATTTGAACTTTGACCCACATTTTGTCCTATGCCCCCACTCTTAACGGCCAAAAACATTATAATAAAGCCTGTCTTAGCAGTCCAAGCATATCATTTGGTTTAATAACTTTTTCACACACAATGATAGGCACTTAATGGCAAAACCGCTTTGAGCAAATTTTACCTTTGACGTCATCAACTACGCCTTCACAAGTTTTCATGGACTAGGGCAGTTATAAGGAAGTCGCCGCACACTTCCTTCCAAATGTGGACAAATTTAATATGATTGATTGGTCTCACTGCCAATGGTCAATTGTTGTGTTCCTAGTTTCACCAATGATGATGGGCTCAGTTGAAGATGTGATCTGTAAGACAGAACTGATTGACACAAACATCTTCCAAAGAAATGCATTTCACAGCTCCTTGCATATAAAACAGCCTCACTCAGGATATAGGATTTGTAACATGATATACCTCACTAAGACAATAAAATTGTGTGGTGTGTAAACAGCTTTTTTAACTCAGTTTGTACAACATGACTTTTGGTCTATGTTTTGGCCTTTGACCCTCATCCTTAGCAGTCAAATATCATTTTTTTTGAAAATTGTCTAATCAGTCTCATCATATCATGTGGTTCACTGAAAAATGTAAGGCTGGACACAACACGCGCTTTTATTTACATTGCAGTTTTTGAAAACTACTGGACGTTTACAACACATAATTAACATGAGAAAATAACAAAAATATTGAAAATTACCCGTTAACCACAGGAGAGAACTAAGGATCTTTCTGTGAAACTTTTCAATTTTGACTTTTGTCTACATCTTCTATTCATAACTTTTTAGTAATGCTAAAAGATATGGATTCGAAAAGTAAACCAAACAAATTTTCTTCATGCAAGCAATGATGTAATGCATTTACGGCGGTATCACGATTTAGAACACAGTGCCAGAATATTGCAAAAGTATTGATTGAATGGATGATAGTCGAAACTGATTCCCTGTATATTTATTTTTGTTGAAAGTTACTTTTTCCAATAGGACATACCTATCGAAAAGAAGTAACTTTTAAATCCTAGGGTTTGGGCATGTAAAGAAAACAAAGCTATCAAAGTGTAGATCTAGTAGGCCTGTAGACATCTTTAAGAATATCGGGTGCCCATTTTTAATTCCTTATTTCCTACATTCAAGAGAACCCTTACTTCATACCTAGTTAAAAAAATATATTTAAAAGGCTTCATAGATGGCGGTGAAGTTTTATAGCTTTTCTTGTAATGTTGTCCTCATTGCCTTTCCTATTATCACTTGGTCTGTTATACGTTATATCTGAAAATTCTAGATCTATTCTTTTATGTTTTCTTCTTTCTCAGTTTTTCAAATTTTCCTCTTTCTGTCGGTCCTCCTCTGTGTAATCTTTGCTATTTTCAGATTATTCATACCTGTCAGTCATGGTGTAGTAAAGTTAGTTAAACGAAAAGAATCAAGGGGAAGAGATGATATGTCTCGGCTTTTCGGCCCCCTGGGTGCTGTTGGACTACCCATTTATGTCAAAATCATGCCATCCCATGACCCACGGAGCAATCGTATTGAGAACTTGGACATGACGGACGTAATAGCCTAAGCCTAGACTGAACACTTCTTTACAAAAAGATCATAGGGTCATATATGTTTTACAAGCAACGGGTCGACCTATCACTTTGCACAGCACGCCCATCAGATTCATACTGATCAGCCCCTTTACTTCCTTAACAATGCCCATCTGTATCTTTATTCGTTTTTTGTTTCTGCCAAAACGACAGCGACGTTCAACAAGCTCCGTCCGTACTTCACACCCACGCTTGCTTGTTTTGGCATATTAGTCTATGGAAAATCCTTACTTGGAACAAATTGCAACAGTTTTGTTTTCATTTTTAAATTGTTCTAAGACCTGAGGAGATGTCCAGAAAAAGGTTTAGCAAAATTGAACTTGAGCAGTTTGACTAATTTGCACAGTTCTAAAATGGCCACCATTTTCACTCTTTCATGCGAAAACTCTGTTTTGGATGCATCAGTTATCCTAATTTTGGTGTCTACACCTAGGGTTTAAGGGAACCCAAATTCGAGGGTGACGATATGATTTCCCTAAAATGACCTCTTTTGCATATTTTCAAAATGGCCGCCAAAATGGCGTCATTTTCTCGATTCTGTGTCCTTACTCTGCATTAATTGAATTGATCATCGTAAAATTGGTGTCTGCACTAGGCTTTCTATTGCCCACAAATTGCCTAATTTTCCCCCTCCCTTCAGGGGGTAGGCTACACCACGCTGGTGTTCTTTGTCGTGTTTTCGTGGATATGAGTCCTACTAAGCCTTGTGAGCGCCTGGATGTTACTTCAACAATGTGCATCATGTTTATGTCTCATCATGATGACATGCACTAATAGTGGCGATGAAAACTATACTGTCTACTTTAATAAAGGATTGCGATGTCCTGCCTACGATGTAAGTTGGTCTTTCGGTGTGAACGAGAAAAATGTGTAAATTACGGAAACGTAAAGGTGCCGTCAAAATGTTAACATAAATAATTAGCAACTCAACGAAATGATGATTTTTTTCACACATTATTCCACAATTTTGCAAAACAATGATAAATTACACATTTACCAGAACGAGTCATTTTAACATTTTGCAAAAAAAAAAAAAAAGAGAATCACGAAGTTATTACATCTTAAGTTAGCAATTATTTATTTGGCAAAAAAAAAAAAAAAGATAGATTGTGCAGTTATCAGAAGTATTCAGTTCAATATTTTGCAGAAAAATGACAAATTACGAACTTCAAGTTATTGCATCTTATCAATTCAAAATTTTGCAGGAAAATAATAAATTGTGCAGTTATCAGAATTAACTAATTTAACATTTTGCAAAAAAATTGATAATTTACGAACTACTTACAAATAAACAATTCAGCATTTTGCCGGAAAAATGATGAAATACGAACTTACTGTAACTTTACAATAAAATATTTCGCAAAGAAGAAGATCAATTGCGCAGTTGTCAGAACTAATCAATTTAACATTTTGCAGAAAACATGATTAATTACTTATTTATTAGAGTTAATCAATTCAACAGTCAGAAAAGGGGCGAATGGCAACTTGTTAAAAATTTTTATTCTCACATTTTGATAAAAACAAAATAAAGTGAGCTTTCATGAAAACTAATCAATTAAACCTGTTTTCATAACCAAAATTTCTCTATGACTGTGTGTTAGCGGTAATCCAACCTCCTAAGGCTTGGAGGGGGAGATAACACTTGCAGAGCGCAATATAATAGTTTCATGCAGGCGCGTAGCCAGACCATTCGGTCCGGGGGGCAAAATTATCATGCTTTTCAAACTAATTGTGGAGGCGGCGCTCCCTCCGTCTCCCCCCGGGTGCTTTTGATCCAGGTCACCACCCTATGGGGGCCAGGAGAAGCCTCCGAAGCTCTGGAGTACTAACAAAATTGTGGGTATTAGAGTAAAACAGTTAATATTCAAATGGCCATAGATGCTAAACCTGCTCCTGATGAACTATAAAAAATAATTATGCAGGTGCAAAGGCTATTGTAAGACCAATCAATGCAGATGTACAAAATATGGCCTTTATTATACATCTGCGTGCACTGAATGTTCCGATGGAATCTGAGTAATTGCGAGATCATAGACGACCTTGAATAAAGTGCAAGTCGTTATATTACCCTTGTATTACTGGAGTCCTGTTTTGATATGAACTTACAGTTGTATTGGAAGTATGATTATGATGTCACTTTTTGGGAAGTATAGGCCTAAAGTCCCATTTCAAGTTTTGAAGCATCGAAAACTTTTAGAAATACGAAAATGTCAAATCAGGAAATATTCCGCCATTTTGAAAATATTTTGAAAATATGCAAAAATAGCCGAAACTTAACGTTTGCGGTCACTGATATAATCAATCTCGTAATTGTGAATCCATTAACCTAGGTATAACTAGCACAGTCCGGATAACTGATGATTCCAAGATTAAGGTATCATAAAATCTATAACATGGCGGCCATTTTGGAAGTATGCAAATTAGGCCAAATCCATATAGTTTGGAAGGATTGTGTAGTCACTATTGAACTCGTGCATCCTGAAAACCTAGGTGTAGACACTAAAATTAGGACAATTCATGCACACAGAGTAGAGATAAAATAGGGAAAATGGCGACCATTTTGGAAATATGTAAATTAGTCAGAGCGCTTAACCCCATTTGCGCTAAACTTTTTACTGAGAATCTTCTCCGGTCATATAACAGATCAAAAAAGAAAAACAAACTGGTGCAATTTGTTCCAACAAAAAGTCTGTTTTCCATAGACTATATGCTCCGTCAATCTTGATGTCTCTACGTATTGTCAGGTATACTAATGTTTTTAATATTTAAATTAACTTTATGCAAACCAAATAGCTCAAATTATTGCATGTAGCTCTTGACGATGAATTTGCATTGACACTTGATGGAATTGTCAGTCAGGGAGAAACCCTCGAAGGAGGCTGCACAAAAAACCCTCCTTCGAGGGTTTTTTGTGCACATGGGGGCCGCCATTATCCACAATGCATTTCACCGGCGCC
>WURT03024641.1:2100-15622 GCA_009936505.3 Holothuria glaberrima | reverse complement strand
AAAAAAAAAGGCCAGGTGTGACTTCTAAGTTTGGATTAAAATCTGTTATGATCTTCAACCTGATCTCCCTATCGAGGGACTGCAGTCTAGTATATAGGCTTAATAATTTTTTATATTGAAAATTATGACTTGTGACTTGACTTGAGCAAAGATGACTTGTGACTTGAATTGACTTGGACGAAAATGACTTGTGACTTGACTTGACTTGAAGGTAAAGGACTTGAGACTTGACTTGAAGGTAAATGACTTAGGACTTGACGTGACTTGAGAAAATATGACTTTATTACAACTCTGCTAAAAGATAATCGGTGCGGGAAGTTTATTGACTCAAGGCTGCACTGGTGTAAAGGTTGAAACAATATAGCTGTACTTTTGGATTACATCTCCTAATAAGGTATTGTCTTTCATAAAGTTCTATAGATAGATGCGCGAGAAACGCTCAGCACAATGACAGTTTTGAGAACATTTTGTGCAATATGTTTGAGTGATTATGTGACAGTGGATCCTCCTATTCTTATCGACATATGCGTAAATCGTGTGTTTTTGCACAATATTTTCATACCCAAACTCATTTGGGGAACGACATGGGGGGACGTACTTCCCCCCTCCCTTGGCGACGTAACTGTTCCCTTGTGCACGCCCGAAGCGCGTAGAAAATTCTGTTTTTCCGATGTTAAAGACAATTTCGTGCAAGTATTTACACTCCTTACAAAGGTATTACAAATGTTAAGGCATCAGCATATAAAACTAATAGCCTATAAGATGGTGGTGTTTCATTGTCCTCATTTCTTATTAGATAAGCAATGAAAAAAATCAATCGTAATTTAAACAGTTTTTTAACATAAAATTGGACTCAAAGTCAATGTGGGAACTGTATTAAATAAAGAACACACAGGGTAGCAGTGGTCCCATAAGTAGCCCTTGAAAACAGATAAAACAGATGTTGAAGCAAAAATTCTGGAACACATGCATGTCACAGTAAGGCGCGGCTACACATGCGACTAATTCGTCGTGAGTCTGCAAAGCAGCCGACTCAACGACGGTCGGGAATGAGACGTTCCCGATCAAAGATCGATTAGTTGCATGTGTGACATAATCTGTACACCAATCGGTTGGATATGTAGCCGCATCTGAGTTGCTGACTCGCCATATGTAGCCATATTCCACAACTCAACTAAATCGTCGGCAATACTGTAGCACAAGCTGGCACCTGGTAGAAACACTCCTATCCGCTTTGCGTAGGCCTAGAATCAAGGGCGTCAATAGCAGGGCACAAGAGGCCCTGCCCCTAAACCAAAGTATCGGGTAAAACATCATTGTCCCGAATTTAGTCTAGTAAAAATCGCAACTTTAGGGTGATTTTAATATATTGGATTACTTTTGCAATGTATTGTGAGCTGTACTTTTTCATCGCGTTCAAAGGCTCGTTAATCTATTTTATAAGCCGTCTCATTATTACTTCATTATTACTTAAAGGGAAATATTACGTTTAAAATACACCAACATGACATACAAAGAAACTACCTTTAATCATTATTACATGATTCAGGCTCATCAATAAACTCTAGCAATAGCTCTATCTTCTCAAAATATTATGCATTACCAGAGTAACGGATGTTGCATCATTTGAATTTTTGAAAGTTTGGGTGAACAAATTACTTTTGTGCAGCAAATAAGCAAACTACTTCCTGTGATAGCCTTATTTCTTGAAAAGAAAGCTATTATACTGCTTTATTTTGACTGCTTTATTTTGAATTGTCTATCGTTCTTTATCTATTGATATCATTTAAAAAATATAAAAAATTCTGTAAAACAAAAACACAGTATTTCCCTTTAAACAGTGCTTCTTGTAGATCACTAGCGTAACTGAAGAAGGGGCAAGGGGTGGTCAACTCCCCACACATTTGTCGTCTTGGGATGGTCTGTCGGCACATTTGCTGATCTTGTCGCTACGTCGCCAGGCATGGACGGTGACTAGTCTCCCCAACGGTTTACCTATCTTTGCTCTCAAGAGGACAATTTCTCTAATGAGAACCCAAAATTTCCGGCGCTGTACGCGCCCTGTAGAGACACTCCAGTTTCTTCAACAGTTCCATTCCACATTGATAGATAGCATAAGTCCTATCACCCTTACCAAGTAACATGTAGGCAGAGTACACATATTATGTAGAGGTCGTAATTAAATTTCATCCCACGCCGCAAAGCCTAGTTGCTGTTCTGTAGTGCATGTGTGTCATGCGGTAGAGTCAGTTGGTGAGCGACTAACGGAGTCAAATTTGGCTATCCATCGGATAGTCCAGGTGGTTTCGACACAATGTATGTTACCCCCAATTCGGTCTACAACCCCTACAATTTTTTTCTTTCATTATTATTACATATGTTTTTATTGTAGGAATAACAAAACATTTTCGGGCACTTGGCAATTTCACGATTCAGACTCGAAAGAACGTATCAGTGCGCAACTCGGCTCTTGAAGTAATAAGTGATATTGTGCAAAATATGCCCTGCAATGGCATGGGATATTTAGGCTCATTCATATCTACTTTTCACCACACCCTCGACATAGGGATTGTCGGAACTTGGGGTCGCTGGCATGGCCCGGCCACCAATGGTCAAATCATTTATTTTGGCTTTCAAAAAACGGTCATTTCTGAGATGAAACCCAAAATTTTCGGTACGCTTTATCCACTGGTCCCCATATGTGCGCGCGAAAACTATGATACTATATTTCCAGTTTGCGAGAATTTTGATAGATTGAGAACGACTTGTGATAAAAGATAATTGAAAAAGATCCATCAATTCAGTCAGAAACACACCTCACCCTACCCCCAACAGAAATCTATAGCTTAAACGCCTTTGTGGCTCGTTTTAAAATTGTCGGAAATATGTTTGGAAATCGATTGGGGGAACGTGCACCCATGCCCCCCCCCGTGCCGGCGCCACTGCTTCCACTTTGGAAAATTTTTGTTTCACTGAATGCCCTCAGATACGATTTAGTTCAACAAAAGTGTACAATTATGCAGTTAACTTTCTTCTATAAAACTTCGTTTTCCAAATTCTTCTAATTTATTCACCGGTGAAAGTCTACCTACTGCATTTTATTCCCTATTTGTTCAGCGAACTTTTCGATTTGTAAAACTTAGCAGGTTTTAGAAAATAAAGTTGGGGCGACTGCTTTCGCCCTTTAAGATTAATTCAAGAAAAAAATTTCCAAGCGCCCTCTTTCAGCGTTCAAATATAGTCCATCTGCGTATGAGAGGTTACTAAGCTGATTTGCTAAAAATTGAATACATGACCATACTTCAACCACTTAAAACGTATTAGCATCAGGGCCGTGGCGAGCAGGGGTGTGGGGGTGTCACACCCCCAATATTTGGTCGCCGTCGGCAAATTTTCGGTCTGTTGGCAAAAAGGAGAGAGGGGAAAGGAAAGAGGAGAGGATGAAAAGAAGAGGGAAAAGAAAGGGGAAGGAAGGGGGTGGAAGGGAAGACAGAGAACGGAAAGGAAAAAAGAGAAACAGAGAACGGGAGAACGCAGCCAGTCTGTTATCGGCTATTTCGATTTTCGGCTCTTCGTCTAATTGGCCCATTCAAGTTGAAGGCCCGTCGGCAAATTCATCAAGCATGTGACGGCCGTATCAAAGGCCGTCGGTGTAATTAGACGAGTGACCGAGTCCGTCGGCAACTTGGGGAAAGAAAGGGAATGTAAGGCTTCCGTATAGGCGCGCTATTTCGGGTCATATGGCCAGTGTTTTAGCCAGCCCTATTTGTGCGACAATGTCGCACAAAAAATCTGACAAGCAAATTCTATGCGGGTGTAAATTTTGACAGAATCAGCCTCATCAGAATAATTTTGCCTGTCCCTTGCTGCCAGCATATCGTATTTGTCTGCTTTAGTTGCCACAGGACTTCCTAATTTACAAGCCTTTATTTTAACCTTTTTTACCCAGAAATATGCTCAAACCTCAGAGCTTCCAGGGGTGAACCGGGGCTTTGCCCCTGGACCCCACCAGGGGCCCCAAGGCAGGCCCCTGGACCCCAACGCTAAAGCTGGCGCTTCGCACTCGTTTTATGCGTCACCAGATCTGTCGGCAAAACATGATCTCTACACCCCCCAAAGGTTATACCTTCGCTACGCCCCTGATAAGCATGACCTCAAAAGCTTACCTAACTTACTCAACGTGTGCGACAAAAGTGGACAATGTTTGTATGTGTGTGTGACAGAAGTGGTGTCCTGTAAAATTGTGACAAATATGGGCCAGTGTCGTGACAAAAGTTGTGACCTCCGTTGTGACAAATGTGGGCGATGACTATAACAGAAGTGGTTGTTTAGACAAAAGTGGGCAATATAAGTATGACAAAAGTGGGTTGGTAAGACAAAAGTGGTATTTGTGACAAAACTAGTTGTTACAACACTTCATCCACCTCAATCTGGAGACCTATGATAGCAAGAAGTTTGCAATGACACGCTTGTGCTTTAAATAAGTTGCTCCGCAGTCTAGGGCGTTTGTGTTTCGTTATAGTCACAGCCTAATCCATGGTATTCCGTATTTCTTACTTTTTCCTCATATTTTGACTGAATATTACGGAAATGCTCTCACCTTCAGTAATTACTATACGTAACTCTCAATCGCTGAGTCCTTATCCAGGGACAGGTTTCCCACTAGTTCCACATCTCAAATTGCCTCTGCCTCATTTTCATTGACCCCTGTTCATTGAGATGACATAGGGACAAATAAAAGAGTTACTTAACAACATCGTGCCCCCCCCTTCCTCGTCCGGGTCATGACAATTTTTATTCTTTTAAGAAAAATCCCAGCCTTCCCAGGTAACCAATATTCCAGAATTTTCCCATGGGTGAGCCCCACGTATTACCGTATAGACGTACAAAAGTTTCTAACGTCTTTTCGGTTTCACGCAGGGAGCGCATCAGTTACAGCATGTAACAAGGTCAAGGAGGCTAGTCAAGTTTCGTGAGTGAAATTGTGTATTACTGGCTACCTTACATAGAACCAAAACAGGGGTAGGTGACACTTTAATTAATGTTGATTGAAATTTTTGTTTAGACGACTTGGTGTTGCAGAGATTTGACGGCTTGATCCCAAAATGACCCTTCAGTGTGCCAAAATAATCCCCGGTTGAGCTTTGACTAGAAAATAACCAAGCAAGTTCTGTTCTCTTTAAAATCTTCTTGAATTAAATCTGTTATGCTGAAAATGGGCCTGTGAAGTGCCATTTCCTGCGATCTGGCAAGTAGTTTTGTCCAAATGTTTTGGTACGCAACGCTATGGTGGTGGTCACTGTAATTTGCCGCAGCCGCGGCGTTAACCTCCCAGTCCGCAGATGCCCCATTCGCTAGTGTTGAGTTTATCCACCATTTCTAAACCCACCCTGACCCTCAGACTCGGAAACATTATTTTTAGGCAATCTCCTGGTTTCTTTGATCATTTCCGAACATTGGCCCACTACTTCTTGTAGGGGCCACCGATGAGGCAGGGGATTATTATAGGAATGTATATGGGCCTTCAGAGCAAAATCAGTTCTAGTGTACACTGCATTGTGAACCTGTTTTCCTTCCTCACTCCATCTTTCACAAACTCTCTTTCTTTTCACTTCCGTTCTTGGATTTTTTCTGTCTCTTTCTTTCAAGGCTTCCTCCTCCCTTCTCTCGTTTTCCTTTCTTTTCTTCTCATAATTTGGCCCAAGGCAGTCATGAATCGAGCGGCCCACGAGGCGATCGCCACACAGCTACAACGGCCAGTCCACCTATGAAAATATACAAAGTTCTTTGTGGGGGGGGGGGGGAGTTGTCATGCCTCCTCTTAGAGAACACACCCTTTTCTCGTACTCAACCAAAAATGAGAATTCCCTGAATAATAAGAATGTTTCAATATAATGCATACTTACTTGCCCTACTATTAGTCCAAATCATAGCAAAGCTCAATAACGTCTTGACGCTCTTGAAGTTGACCACTAGGTTGAGATGGATATGCTAACGAAGGGAGGAGCAGGGGACCTATAGGTTAAACCTAAGCACCTTATACTGAATAGTTCTTCTCTCTGAGACAGTAAAACGGGAGGATAGAGTGTGACTTTTTTACATAATCCCAATTTAGACCTTAGGATACATTAGGAACCTCATGCAATGGACAAATTAATCCCCTAAGATTTATATGATGTACGGTATAGTTTGCATCTTGCCCCACACACCTAGCTTTAGGCCTCTTCCACTCCTTAATCTCATTTTTTTTCTTTTAATAATTTTCTTCCTTGCAGACTAGTACCACGTCTTTTAACATAACCTAACAAAACATGACATGACATAACATAACAGGTTAAACAGCATAGAAGGATGTAGGCCCTATAACATACCGTTAAGTCCAAACCCCAAGTTTCTAAACTTACAAACAACCAACTGCAAGGGGACAGCCAGATATTCATAAGGTTTTTTATTCATATGGTTCATTGTTCATAAGGATCGTTATTTATAAAAGTAAATGATAAAATAGGTTCATTATTCATAGGGTTCGCTATTCATAATCGAGAATGAGGTTCGTTTTTCATAATCGGAAGAAGGTTCAATGTTCGTAATAAAAAAAAGGGTTCATTATTCATAATAAAAAAGGGCTCGTTATTCATAATTCAGGAAAAGGTTCAATACTCATAACTTAAGGTTCGCTATTCAATAATCGAAAAAGGGTTCGCTATTCATAATCGGAAAAAGGGTTCGTTGTTCATAATCGACAATGTCCTAAGGTTCGCTATTCATGATCCCCCAAAAATTCGACTAGTCTCTATGATAGGCCAATTACAGCTGAGCCAATCTAAATAAACCATACAAAAACGCCGTCAACATGTTGTGACAACACATTGGCCTATCATCCCTGCGAGTTTTACGGGTGCCCCCTGCCACGACAAGATACAAGAAGCCTAGTAAAGCTGGAAAAAAGCCTGTCCCCTACATTATGAATAATGATCGAACCCCTTTTCTTATCATGAATACCGAACCTGTTTGTCCAATTATGAATAACGAAGCTTTTTTTCCTATTATGAAAATCGAACCCTTTTTTCCGATTATAAATATCGAAGCAACGACCCTTTTTTCCTATTATGAATATCGAACCTTTTTTCTATTATGAATAACGAACTTTATGAACAACGAACCTTTTTTACGATTATGAATTGTGAACCTTATGAATAATGACCTTATTAATATCGGATAGACCCCAATTGCAGTGATACCAAGCGAGTCCATGTACCAGGGGTCTGTCCGTTGCTAATATGTCAAACCAAACTCTCTGCTCAGAACCTTATACCCACTTACCCCACCCCTTCCTTTTTAATCCTTTTTTAGAAAGTGCTAAAAAGTTGCCTGGCCCAACACCGGCCGACCAATGGAGCTCCACATAGCTCGTCCAGTGCCCAACTAGGAAGTTGCAACATCCGTCTCCCTCCGGACCGCCTGAGTTTTTGCCCAGGAATCCAGGACGAAAGGGTGCAAAAAAAATTTTGCTACCCTTACATGAGCATTATTTTTCTTCTCTCATGCTATAGAAATATTAAAAAATCGCCCGTATTCGTTCTGGAAAAAATTCCACCGTCACGGTCAACCACAAACACTGCCTGACGAGTGAAAGGCTGCTCAGAATCTGTGGAGAGCCCGTTTCGTCACTGCTCTACATTTTCAGTGTAGCGCCACTCAACAGTCAAATTCTGACTTCTGACCTGAAATGGTTATTGATTGGAGATTTCGGTGGCAACAATGTGTGCACTTGACAACGCTTGTATACATTCAGGTTGTATTCAAGACCTGTAATTTGGAAAGAAAGGGGCTCACTTTGACAAAATGTAACTCTTCCCGATAACAGATAAGCAATCGAAAGAAACGTTCGTGGGTAGAGAAAGAAATCGTTTCATGCCATATTATTTCGAACAAAATGTATGAGGTTGAGCCAGGCCGAGTGGTGTCTCCAAATGAGATGAATCGTAAGTAAAATTGCTGTGTTGTAGTGCTTTTAGTGTATCTGCCTAACGTGCAGTTTGTCCCACTATATAAGTCTAGACTCTTGAGTAAATTATTACTTAGCCCACGTTGTGACAGTATTAGCCGAATATGATGAAGCATGAGTCAAGGCTAGGCCTAGCCTAGTGGCAGAAGCTGGCTTGCCACTAGTTACTGTTTACTTGCATTGGCTCTTATATTAAGTAGCTAGGTAGAAGGGAAGTCTAATAGGTTAATTAGGGCTATGCTTAATGACAGTAATGTAATCCTCAGTAAAAGGCTTGTGGGGTTGTTCTCTCACTCAGTGCTCACTAGGTCTAACTTTAGTAGCCTAGGCTAGGTAGTTGTAGCCTTAGCCCTCAGTCAGTGCCTAGTATACTATGCTCTGTTAGGCTACGCATAGTCTAATGGAGCGTAATATACTAGGTAGTGATTGAGGGTTAGGCCTATAGTAGCCTAGGCTAGGGCCTATTAACATTCACAGTCCTTACACATAAACCAATGGAAATAGTGTGTCTGTATGCCATACTAGGAAGTTCGAAATTTCCACTCAGAAGTTTAATGCCAGTTGTTGAAATTGTGAGTTGTATGCCACAGCTGTCATCGATGAACCACCGGCCTGGAGGTGGGATCCAAGGGGAGGGTGTCCCCCACCCCTTTGGAAAATTTTTGGCTTTGCAAAAGGGCTGAGATACAAAATGGTACAATCTTCTTCATTTTATCAGGTATTCTCATGCTCCAAATTTTCATTATTTTTTAAAGAAAAAAATTTGAAAAGCCAGATGTTTTATGTAACTTTGGCAAAGGTGATAAAAAATATTTTAAAAAAGTATTCAAATGGGATGTTAGTACCATATGCTCTGTTCATATTTAGAAGCCCGTGAGTGCTATGTATATGTATACGTAGATTAAATACTGTGTAGATCACATACATGTGTTTTCACCATGAATATAACTTGACATGACCTATGCTCAATGTGTTTTTAGCATATAGACCTGTACTGTACTGTACAGTTTGCAGGCGTGCATGGCTGGCTGCATTCAAGCAAGCAGAACATAAAAGAAGCAAAGTCATGTGGACCTAGAAGTGGGGATTTAACGCTAAGTTTTGAAAGGTAATTTAGCACATGCTACGTCAAGGCAACCCACGCCACTCCAGCTTGTCATGAATGAAAATCACACCAACAGAATGGCCTGTAAAGTGGTAATCGCACGCCGAACATATTGGGCCTAAGATACGGTGTTCCACCAGCATGGTACTGGTCGAAATTGATTTTCTTCTCACAGCAAAATTAGGACCTAAAATCCTAATTTACTGCCAAAATTTTTCCTTTCCATGTCTTACACTAATATTGCAGTTATATTTGATTAAGCCTACTTTAAACTGCTGAAAACTCACCAAATTTGAAATAAAATTATCAACTTTGGCCCTTCATTAAATTTATTGTAGCATTCGCAATATTTGTTGATATCAGAATTCTGTGTGCTGTGACGTCACATAAAACATTTTGATTAGTGTAGTTCCTATACATACACATAGTAATTGCCTCAGCAAACATTCCATACTGACGTAACAGTGTAGCTCATTAGCATACTGATGCTAACAAAGTTCCTTAATAGTCACACACTAAATTTTACAGGGCAAAAAAGATGTTGTATTAAGATTTTACATCCAAAACTTGCAGCAAGAAGAAAGTCAATTTCAGCCATTATAAAGATGGCCAATCCCCTTGCTATTTTCATAGGGCTTTGTACATAAAGGATCATATTGTGTAAAGTGAGCTCTCGGCGAACGACCACACGGTCCTTGACTGAGGACAAGGTGTGCACTGCACATGCTGATTTAGTCCTGCTGAAGCAGGAACTTCAGGGTGGAATTCTTGAACTGCTTTGTGTCTTCCAGTTGCATAGTGCTAAGTAGAAGGAGGTTCTAGTCTTTAACAGTAGGCTGTGGAGGAAAAAGCTGTAAATTTATAGCAGTCCTTGATAGTTTGAATGAGCTATACAAATGTTGATGCCTCGAGGGACAAATGATCTGTTGCAAGAGGTTTCCACTGGTAAAGCAAGAAGACCCATTCTAGCCTTGAACTTGAAGAGAGTTGTTAGTCTGTTTACAGTTCTTCTTTCTTGAAGGCTGTTCCACCCTAGTTCCTTTAACACATGTATACCTGTCAACTCTCCCAGTTTTAATTAGAGGCTCCCTGTTTTCTGGCCAGTCTCACTCCCAGAAACATGACTCTCCCTGTTTTAGGCCTATCTCAAACCCAGTTGTTTGTATGCCTGGCTATACACTTAATTCCAAATGTCCAAATCTCCTGATTTTTCGGGTTAGAAAATTCCAAATCTCTCTATTTCTGAACAATACAGGTTGACAGGTCTGTTAACATTTTAGTCACACTACTGTGGGAGGAGTAATCATTGCAAACAAATCTAACAGCTCTGCTTGTATCTGTTCAACTTGTTGATCAAAGAGGCAGTACAAGGGTCCCAGACAGAGGATGAGTACTCCAGGAGAGGTCTAACAAGTGTAAGATAGGCATTGGCTTTGAAGTTCTTAGAACAAGAGTGAAGGTTCCTTTTCATGAAACCTATGGACCTACTAGCAGATGATGTAATATGGTTTATACGTTTATTCCTGGTTATAGTAGTAAATGTAAACTCCTATGTACAGTAAGTATGCCAGTCAGTGGAAGTCCTCCAAAATTTCATTATCAAGTGTGTACAGAAGTCATAGAGTTGAGGATTCCTGGAGTGAGTGATCCTCATTAAAAACATTCCTTGGTGTTGAAACTTGCCATTGTTTTAGGCTATTTAAATCATTTTGGAGCTGTACTTGGTCTAAGCTGGACCTTAGGCTATTTTTCTGTAAATAACAATCATCAGCAAATAATCTCACTTGAGAAGAGATGTTTTCTGTCAAGTCGTTTTACTAGAAATAAAAGAAGGCCAAGTATGGTGCCCTGTGGTACACCTGAGATAACATCAGTCCAATCAGAGAAGTCACCCCCAACAATGTTTGTTTTCTGTGCTTAAGAAAGTAATCCAAGTGTGGGTTGTATTTCTAACACCATACTTACGTAGTTTAAGTAACAACTGATTGTGCGGAACAGTATCGAATGCCTTGGAAAAATGAATGATAATCATATCAGTCTGCAATGTACAATTTAAGGACAGTGCCAGATAATTAAGCTCAACTGTGATTCACAAGAGTGGTGTTAAATCCTGAAACCATGCTGGGCAACTGGTTGAAATGGACATAAAATCCTAATTTATTGTCATGACTTCTCTTCTCCAGATCTTACAGGACTATTACAGTTGCTTTTGATCACTGAGATCTTCTGGAAAGGGCCAAAAAATTGAAACAAAATCAGCAACTTTTTTGTGCCATAAAATTTAATGACTTAGATACTTGGTTTTCGATATGCTAATGAGCTTCTACGTTACCTCATCATAAAATGCTTGATAAGGATGTGATTGTGTACAGCTAGGAACCACAGAGAACGAATGTTTGGTGTGACGTCCATTGTTACGCACATGTATCATAGAAAAGTACCAGCTCTTAAAAAAATGGTGCATGTGTGTGTATATAGCAAAACTAGCATATTTCCACCATATTTATTGTCACTGTAACTGAACAGAGTGACAGAGAAATTTGATTAAGCTAACCAAGGTAGCTCCCATCCAGGATGATTATAGAACAAAAGTTATAAGAATTCTGATAATTGGTTAACAAGTTATCAAACAATAAGTACCAACTTTGAGAGTTACACCACTGATTGTGAAAATGGCCACATGGCATTCTAAAGGCCTGTATACATGAAGTTCAACATTTGCAAAACATTCCAGAAACACTTCACTTGCAGCAAACCTAAAATATGCTTGTTTTTGGTTTGTTGCATAGTGTAGACAGGGTATACAACAATTTGAAAACATTTTGAAAATGTATACAACAATTTGAAAATGTTTTGAAAATTTTTTCAAAGAAATGTCATGTCAATTCTTTCAAAAACATTTTCAAAATGTTTTCAATTTGGGAAATATCCTGTCTACTCTGTGCAACAAACTGAAAACAAGCTTGTTTTAGGTTTGTTGCAAGTGAAGTGTTTTGGAAATGTTTTGCAAATGTTGCTCGTGGATACAGGCCTTAATATCAACAAATATTTTGGAGTAATAACAGAATGCAGGTCGTCCACATGATGTTTTTTTCTTGGCATTGTGGCATTGTGCAAGCTCCACCAAGAACTGTGTGAGAAAGCTGCATAAATTTTGGGTGAATCATACTAAGAGGGTAAAAATGGTTTCCTCATACCTGTACGGGTCCCATTTTCATGGGAGAGGGGACAGATAATAACTAACAGGGCACCTGTGTGCATGCAAAGTATTGTATGTTTCATTTATAGTGGTTTCCTGTGGAAATGGTGGCACAAATGTGCATTTTTAGGACACTACAGTACAGTATGTTCTAAAAATGAAAAAATTCAAAGTAACAACAAGCTGCTTTTGGCCTTGTCGTGAAATGATCCAGGCCTCTACAATCTAAAATCACCAGATTCCACATTTCTGGTATTTAATAGCCCAAAATGTCAACGTCTGACCTCTTTTGCACAAGATATTTTCAAAACCCAGGGAATGGGGCAGAGAGGGGGGCACCTGTGTGAAACAGCCTATAGGTACTGTGTGTATACCTTAGTTGAGGGTTTTGTAGTTAACATATTGGAAAGCACAATGATAATCTGAGTGCCATGAATACCTACTGCCTGGATTAAAACATTGTACAGTACCTGACTTATCTGGATGATAGTTAACAAAAAATATTAATATTGTCCTCTTAAAAATTATTGTCATCAGCAAATGTATTTTAACTGTTTGCTTTATCTGCTGACTGTACTTCAGACAAGTAGGCCTATGTGTATGTTGAAAGGGCACTACAGTATGTTCTGTTAGTTTAGTCATTTCAAGACAAGATTAAAGCTGCTTAGTAAAAGAAACCAGATCCTGCTGTTAAATAATGTGAACTACACATCAGTTACCAGGGCTAGAATAAAGAGGATTCAATAGAGGTCATATGGCTTTTAGGAATGTGACAATGGGTGTGGTGTCCCACAAAATTACATTCTTTTCAAGGCCACATTGGCATTCATTCCCTTCATAAGGAAATACAACCATATTTACACCAGGTGCCACCAGTGGCATGCATGGTCAGAAACATTTTTATGGGGGAGGGGGCATCTGGGGCTTCACCTTTTTTCACTGGAAGGAAGGAGATTCAAATTCAGTGTTGGTGCATGTTTTTCACTCTCAAATTTGCCAGTGGAGGGAAGGCTTGGAGGGGGAAGAGCGTGTTGAGGCTCCCAAGCGGCCTTAAGCTGTGCCACTTGATGACACAAAATCTTTTTCTTGACCATAGTGCTCTTTTAGATGCGTGTAACATTATGCCCAATTAAGTTTTCAGGAAAATGACCTTAATACCCCCATGTTTCTGCCTCTGTTCAAGATCTGGCAGGTATACTATGTGATATAT
>WURT03024630.1:0-15622 GCA_009936505.3 Holothuria glaberrima | reverse complement strand
GAGCATCACGCACAACGGCAGAAGGTTCCATTTTTAAAGTCTTTGGTATGACTCGACCTAGGAATCGAACCCGGGCCCCCCGCGTGAGAGGCGGATGCTCTACCACTAGACCAAACACTGAGTCAAATATTCTGATGAGGCATATGGAACTCATCAAAAGAGAATGGAAAAATTGTCCTTGTCAAATGCTGGTCGATCTGAAATAAAAAATCTGTTGGGACTTAAAACATTAAAAAATTTGCCTAGCGTCCAACAAATCTAGGTGGGCCCCCTGACCCCACGGCTACTGTAATGCACAAAGCATAGAGTATGTAGCCTTCTCCCCTCTCTCCATGCAAAGGTTGAGACCCCTTGGCGTGCTTTGAATGTTGAAGGAGAGGTGGACGGTCGTATATACGTGCTCATGTGCTGGATAGTTTAATGGGCACTTATGTAGTAGGTATATTAGGCTTGTATTAACCCAAAGACAGATTCCCTTACAGTCAAGTTGAACGTCCTAAAATACTTTTCAAAAGTCAATACGCTTAACCTCCATCTTTGAACAGAACGACAATCAAAACGCGACGCATGCGCTGTAGGGGTGTACCGTGATCTCGAGAGAAAATACTGACGTATACTGGTGAAGGATCAATAAATATCGGTTGTCGGTGACTATTTAAGAGGAACTGCCCATGCCTCATTAAATCTAATGTGCGTGTGTGTAAGAGTGTGTAATGAAGCGATAGATATGGAATGTAAAAAGTGGAAGATTAATGTAATGTGAAGCCTGGATTTGAAGAGATTTGTTTGAGTTACCGCAACTTGTCGGTGGAATTTGTCTCTTTCGTCCACTACATACATACGGAATGAACATGCTGGGCAGTCGTGTGTTTAACTGATTAGTACAGACCTATTACAAATAAGAGACTCACACAGTACTAGTCTTAAAAATGTACCGTATACACGGAAGGACTGAATTTGAAATATGATCGCTATACAGTTACAGATAACACTCAACGGAGTATAGGAGTGTCTGATCGTTATCCAGTTACAGATGTCACTCAGTGGAGTATAGAACATGATATTTCCTAAGGCTTTGATAGAAAGCTTTCCAAGGGAAAATGAATGTCTCGTACCAGCTTATGTATTTTATGAAAAAAGGGCATTTCACAAACGGTTATGACATGAAAGGCAATAACAGACATTAAAAGATTAACCATCTGCTATGTACAGTAGATTGCAATGAAGATTAAGAACGAGACAGGGGAGCAATGGGTGTTCTATTAAAGGGTTGCAACCTGCCCACACAGCTGCATGACTTTCTTTTTCTTCTCATCACTTCTAACGCTATGTTTGGGGATGCGGGGAAGAAAAGTAAACAGGCACGCCAACTGTTCAGTGAGTAGGTGGCAAGAATATAACTTGAAGGGCAAAATACAGTAAGACCAGTGGCCTAAGTTAGATGAGATAGCTCTATTAAATAGCCACCGTTCTTATCCCATTTGAAGAAGTTTGTTTGTTCCTAGGTTTGCAAGCTTGGAATTTGGACATTCACAGCTTTTACGTCTATTGAACCTGTTGAATTTATGTTTGCAAATCTGGGGTCCATTTTACCCACTGCTTGTGGAATATGGACCCTTTGGACCTGACTAAAAATAACCTTATATCTCAAACCGCAGAACATTTAGTCAACGTAGGTATTTACAAGAAGACATGTGACGCTACAACTATAAGTACATAACAAATACTGTCAATAATATATATATATACATATATATATATATATATGTATATATATATCGTTGTCGCTCTCTGACCATGAACTGAAGAAGAGCTAGTATTGCTCGAAAGCTCTGCAAATCAATTTTTGGCTGTTTTATTTACTGAATTTCAAGCCTTCCTCTATATCTTCTTTCTCTTCCGAGACCCAGCCATTCAATGCTGTAGCACTGTTATTTTACAATCTTCCCGTTACCGTATATGTGTGTGTATATATATATATATATATATACATAGGCCTATATATATACATAGGCCTATATATATATATATATATACATAGGCCTATATATATACATAGGCCTATATATATACATAGGCCTATATATATATATATGTATATATTTATATTCGTTACCTAAACGCTTCTATTATTTGTTTGTAAATTTGTGTTGTGTTGAATCAAAAATAGATGAAATGAAATTAAATGAATGAAATATATATTTAGGTCAGATATATGTCTATGTATACTGTCAAAAGCATAATAAGAGGTACAGACTATGCTTTTAAATATGTCCGTGTCCACTCTGTTCAGGTACCACAGGGCATCGGAGAACGTTGTAGATGAGAGAGCAGAATAGTTTGAATATACCTTTTATTATTTCAAAATTATCTTTCTTGGGTGTCTCAAATCTTCCTCTCAAAAACAGCTACACTAGCTAGAATACGGTGGATTGACGAATACATCCCCCTCCCCCTAAAGAAAATGTTGCATTATTAGCTGACCCTTCGTAGATCAAGAACACCTGTAATAAGTAAATTTTACTAAACCATACTAAAAATTAAGTTGTATGGTATTAAAGAAAAAATATCTTTAATTTACTTAAAATTACAAATGTCAGTTCATACCGACCATGCACTAATTATTTTATCCAAAAACTATATCAAATGTAGCAATCGACGTTAAATATAAGTAAAAAGGATACATCATTCACTATATGTCATTAAATTTTAGACTAGTATTACAAGCAGGAACTTTTAAAAACTGTTGGTAATACTAAAATATCTGTTGAAAAATGAACCAGAATACGGCGTACACAGCGGACACTAAACGCATTTTAATTTTCTTTTGTTATTTCTTATATTTCTTACTAATGTATTATCAAAGCTAGATGGCCTGTAATACCTTTATATCGAAGTCTCAGTGCTAGCAAATAGCTATATACAATACTTGCGGACACACTTAGGAGAATATGTATATAAAGTGCTCTCTACACATATTCCTTGCTTGATAATGACTTCACGTCACAGCCCCCAAAATCTGAAAATAACGCCCGTGGCATTTTGATTGAAATGTCTCACAAACCGTAGTTGAAAATACGAAATTTTCAGAGATTTTTCTGTCGATCACTGTTCTTATTCCTTTCACTATTGAGTTTTAACATCCAGTAAACAACAAAGAATGCCCGGTAGAGAAAATTATCTTATGGGGTATGGGGATGGATTAACCCTAACCCCATCCCCTAACCTTAACCTACCCCTTTTTTAAATGTTATCGGTTATGAGTATTGTTCAACTTTCAGCCTCACGAAGATTGAAATTTCCTTCACGTTGTGCAACACGGAAAACTGGCGTTGCCCTGAGGCTCCATTCAAAAATTATTTCCAACATTTTGCAATATTCAAATTGCTTGTAACATGTTTTATTGATCTGTTTTACAGAATTTTGTCACATAAGTCCTAACGTGTGCAAAACTTTCTACACCAAGTTGGCTCTTTTCACAGCCTGACGTATGGAATATAAAGTGAATACTCAAAACTGTTTTTCTCCAACTCAGGAGTATTGCATCTAGCCAGATTTAAGCCACGTGTGCATTTTGTGAGATAACAGTTTTGGCCGATCGGGCGTCCCTTATAGCCTTGCGGCAAGTGATGAGAATTAATCGAGTGTATTTCAATGTTTTTCAATCACATTACAAATGTATGAGATGTCTTCCACAGCTGACACATTGACAATAGTTCTGTAGTTGGCAAGCATGCATTGCGCTTGAATTATTTTGGATCATGGGAATTCTTCAGTGTACACCAATTCAATTTTCTGGTAAAATGAAATCTTTTCGTGAGAAGAGAAACTTTGCTGCGTACGCTCTTTGGCAAAATGCACGGACTAAAGGAAAGAGAAGAGAAATTTTCTAGAAACTTTTTGAAAGCTCGCCAACAAAACCTAGCGTTTGGGGTCATTGCCTTTTAATGAATTTATGTGCAGCCGCGTCTCAAATGTCAGCAACACGGCTCAAGGTCTTGTGTATTATATCTAAAATTCCAACTTGGTTTTCCTTGACAGCTTTTGGGAAGTAGCAATTGTTCCTCACTTTAGCAAAACCAATAAGCGGTTTAAGCTCTTAGGATTTTAGAATTGACATTGTTTTGACAGATGCAAACTCTGCGAATCAAAGGCTTTGTGTTATACGTTTGTGACTGCTGGGTACATAAAACAAAATGCTCTTCCTGTTCAAGCTAAAAGCCACCAGAAAATCAAATAATAGAATTAAAAATCCTAGTGACAAGTTAGCAAGATTTTGCATTGTCGTCAAAAATACCGCGTAAAGTTAGTTCTTCTCGCTTTCTGTTTTAAATGCCATTCGCTAATCTAAGAGTGAGAGCTCCCTCATCTTCCATTTATTAGTTAAATCACTTATACTGAAGTCTGTTAACAAACATCTAATTAAATAGATTAAAACTGTCAAGGATTTTTTGACTAATATTTGTGCCTTCTTGGAACGTCGCAGACTTTTGGAATAGTAACGACGAAGTACGTATACCTACTTTGCTCAACCGTGCATGTTGGTCTAAGTCTCACCATATTACATACACTAAAGTGTGTGGAAGGACAATCTAAGCTTTCATGGCGCACAACGGAGCAGCCAGAAAATATAGACGGCCGCACAGATGGGCACGATCACTTAATGATTGGAGTCAGGGAGGGGTCACTAGAGTGGCAACGGGCCCACGTATTGGGGGCCTAATGATAGCCTAAATAGTACAAAAATATTGCATCCTTTTCTTACATTGGAGGACATTCCTCTGACTGACTAACTGTGCTTTTTGTACCAAATGCAAAGCAACTTGTGCTTATACAGTAGTTATACACATACGAGCGTGTATATGTATATCCCTATACTTACATGAATACGAATAGGGACTACGTGTACAACATGGTCCCTCTCATAGACTCGCCGCCCTTAGGGAGGTCTCGTGAAGGCGAGTTCTCCGGCTCCGAAGCAATATAAAAATGAGGGGGTTGGAGTGTCGACTGAGGTGCCCCAAAAATCTAAACTCAATGAAAAGATGAAAAAAGAACAGTCGCACATTTAAAGGGGCTCATTGAGTTGACATGGATTATTTTTGTGACGAGTTTGAAGGAAATCATTGCATGAAAATTCTTCTAATTAGCCTCATTACTCATGCTTCACTTCCTACAGAGTCTGAAAATGTGAGAACTTGTATTGTTTTCGTGGGAAGGGATTGCGTATGATTACTACATAATGGTAAAAAGTGTATGGTCACAAAGTTGTAATACATGATTTTAATCATTAATTACCCTGTCATTGCCATTTCAGTTGTGAGTCAGATGTACAGAATCTCTTAGTTTGATCATTTACCATCAAGATGTGAGTAAATCTCAACAGGTGTGAAAAAATTATGAATTTTGTGAACCAACTCAATAAGCCCCTTTAAAGGGGCAAATTGTGCTAGTGTAACTTAGAACTGGGTTAGTTTGCACTCCAATCGCCGTTATGATGCTTATGTGGATTTTTGAAGAAACTTTGACGCAAAGGAAAAAGAGATCAACATTAAACGTTAATGTGGAAGCACAACCACTTTAAATTTTTTTCAGCTTCAACATCTCAGACTTTGATAATACTTTTGGCCACAGCTTGGCTTTAACGGTTGTCATGCACTTTGCTCTTTAAAAACAGAAAGCCAAAATAGGAAAGAAGAAATAAATCCTGTTTAGTCCGATCAACTACTCGTCAAGGTTTCATCATATGTCACGAGTCGTTATTGAGGAGATATTGTTTTTTGAGATAACCCTAATCCTTGCTTCTTCTCAGTGCCATATTTAACTACAGAATAGTGAAAGAAAAAGTAATTTTTTTTCCTTTCGGACTGATCGATGGGATTAAGAAGTTCAATGTACTAGCTTCCCAAAGTCTCACTTGTGGGATGCGATGACAATAATCGGCAAAGTAATCAATATTTACAGCCGAAAAGAGAAGAGTTGCCCGAGGTTTTACCATCACGTCGGATATTCTAGTAGATGGCTAATAACAGTTAGATATACGCAACGGTTCGGCGTTCCCGGACTTCCAACTTCGATTGTAATTACATTCTCTCAAGGAGTCACTTCCTTCCTTGCCGTCTAATGCCAATAGAATGTAAAACTTGGAGCACTGAAAAGTCACGAAAACTCATCGAGTGCGATCAACTCTGGTTCTTTGTGATTTCTGGGACTGAAGAGGTACTTTATTTTTAACGTAGGCCATTAACGTCCTCTACATGATTTGAAGTGACTGTAGCAATGGCAGAATTGAAAAAGTTGACGGAATGGCCGTGAACGCGGCAAACTTGTTTAAGTTTATACAGATAAGAAACCATCCATTTTTTCTTACAACAGTACAAAACGTTCGATGGGGAGATGAAGGAAGGGGATCAACGTAACATGTGCCCTTTTTCAAAATATAAAAAGTACGCTCTTTGAAGGGGGGAGGGGTGCTCGAAGAAAGACTTCGATTTGATGTCTTGTGAAAATTATGACAATTGAAGGACCCTATAAGTTGAAACAGCTAAACTGAATTTTTATTTTTGTCTAATTCTTTGTATGCGTACTTGGCAAGTTTAATTTAATCTATATTCACCTAGCACTTTGGTATATTTCGATGTTAGTCAATAAGAATACCAGCCGTGTCTGTAGCCAAGGAGATAGAGTGGTGAGGGGGGAGGGGGAGTTCACTGAAATGCCAGCAGTTGTAGATTATGTCTCCTATTTATCACAGCTACCACCAATCAAAAGCCCCCATGACAGAGACATGTCAACGCCCTTTCAAACAGCCTATACCTAGTGAAAGATCTGAATGGTAGGCCGGCCTTATAAACAAACCATGACTGGCCCTTGATTACCATACTGGCATCATACAAGTGGTAGACGTAGAGATGTAGAGGAAAAAATTAGTTGAGTGCGGGATGATTTTCTGCAATACAGGGGGCTAATTAGGATGCTTTTTGACCAATTACGTCTGACCTAGCCCTATAGCGAGGATCTGTTTGAAAAGTGGGGAAAGATGGTGGATAAATGGGCTCTTGAAGCAACTTTTAGTTGGCGAAAAAATAAGAGCACGTCCAAAAATTTGGGGATATGTCCTCGTATCCTCCAAGGGATTTCCACCTGTGCCTCAGCCTCAAACATGGTTTTGGTGTGTGCGGCGTCCGAAGACCCTGTGAAAAATCCTGGATCCGTTAGGGCACCCGCACAACCTAATTGTGGGATGTTAGATAAAGGTTTATTGTAAGTCTGCACTTGAATTTCGTAGCCTATTAGTTTAAACAAAAATAGCTTTCAGAGAATCGATTAGTTTTCCATGTCGAGCAGCTCACAGAACGACGGTTATTGCTGGTTTCTTCATCGGTCTGTGGATTTCCATATAATATGCATGTGTTTTGAAAGCTGCTGCATTCATTTAAGCGTATCTGTAGTCCACGTGGGACAGTCGAGTGTTGCAAGTCCGCCCACAACTTACCCGAAATTCAGGTGAGAATGTCAGAATTTCACTCATCTGTAGGCCACAAGAGGGTAGTGCCTCCTTCCGCCAACCTACTTTCGCGTGGAAAAACATGTCTAATAAAAAGGTAATTAACTTAAGTCGTACGGTTGTATGTGGTAAAAATTCTGGACCTGTCAGTAAAAAAGTGTCTCAGTCAAGTCTGAGTCACTATCATGAAACATTCACTGATGGTACACACGAATACGGATATGCATAACATAGCATTATAATGAACAACAAATGACTGAGATACTTTACTTGCAGCACGCGGATACTAAAGAAAGCATTATTAACGCCACTGCAATATATGTATAAATATATATAAATATATGTATATATATATATATATATATATTGAATGTATGAATATTGAATACAGGAACTCTGCAGAAACACGGTCACTCTCAATTTACTTAAAAAGTTGGTGTCAATGGAAACGTTTTCTCTCTTAGTCATGTGCACCAAAGTATTTCAGCAAAATACAAATGAAGAGCAGCTCCATAATTTTAAACTTTGGTGGCATAGCAATATGTGAAATGCTATTGCTTAAAGATGCTGAAACTCTATATCTAATCGCTTGTTAAGAGCTGGGCTCACATTATATGAAACATCACTGGCCGCTGTTAAGGGGGAGAGCCCTGGGACCACAAACCCACCACTCCCGTCCTCTGGTGTTAAACTTTAAGAAACGAGTTAAAACTGTATAACTTGTGCAGTGTTGGGATCCAGAATTTATTGGAATGTCGTTGGCAGGGGTGCAGGCCATAAGAAAATATCAATATTTTTGTTACAGTTTGTTTGTGCAGCAACATTTTTTTTCGGAAGGGGTGGGGAACTTTTCCCTCTGGCTGGCCCCTGATGTATCAACCCCCTCAATTGTCATCAGGGTCCACTATATAGACAGTGCCAGATAACGTCTTGCAATATAACCAAAAGTTGAAATTTAGAACATCGTAATAACACTTGCAGTAGATAAATAGATAATACTGATTTGAAAGTTTTTATAATCGTAAATAAAAAAGAATCTAACTTGATTTAAGTCAGGTTAGTTGTATACAGGGTAAATTCGTCCACTGTAGTGTGACCCGCTTAAGGCTTTTCGGGAATACGAAATAACAAACATTAAATGGTTTCATTTGAATGAGTAGGAGGTGTGTCACATTTCAAGGCAAATGTACAGGTCGCTTTTTGTCCGTGACATTATACCGTCAATAATTCTTCATTCCAGTCACATTCCGTTTAAAACGGCATAATGACATGACGCAATCGGCACACCATGTAAATATCGACAAAAGAAGAAGAAAAAGAAGCATGAAGAAAAAATAAACAATTCTTTTAGAGTATTTTATCTACACTTTTCTTTTTCGGCTTCAGTGTAGACGGTATTATGTTCGAAATTAAAGTGTGAGAATCTGATCTAACTTGTGCTGTTCTTGGCCTTAGAATCCTGTTCGTAACATCTCGAAGAACTCCACCCAAACGGGGGCAGTCAAGACCGTAGGTGAGGAGATGTAGGCCTAAATTTAACTCAAGGCCCCGCCTGTTCAGTTTATATGTATACCCCTCCTCTGTTTCCTAACAACTTAATGTGGACTTTCTTTCCCTACTTCTAATAACAAAAGAGGATTTCGATTTTCATTGCAACGAAAACACCAATATATATGTTATTTAGAAAGCGGTATAGCGATATTCGTATTTCGTTACATCAGAACACTGTCACTGAGTTTCTTCTTCATAGTCTTAGGACGTCACTTTATACGCTAGCTTCACTTTATATTGTTTATGCTAGGTAGCATTCATTGAGTAAGAATGATAAAAACATAAACGCAAATAAATGCATACCAGTTTGCTTACATCAGTACCCTATGTCAGTGGCGTAGTGCACTCTATCCTCCCGAGCCCCCGGGAAACAACCCCCGAACCAACATTACCAAAACCGTTGGTATCACCATGTAACACCGCCTGCTCCCCTTCTCTACGCCTGTGACTCACACTAGTCGGCTAATCTGTGGTAACAAAATCGTTTTACTTCAGTACTTACGAACTGTGATAGGCCAAATCTTGAAGCTGCTGGCTGACTTAATAATAATCTGTCTTTAATGAAGAAGCGATTCGCTACATACTGTTCAAAGAAGAAATATATCACACTGTACTACGTAATTATTTCCGACAACATCAGTTTTGTGCATCAAATAAGTTTTCCTTCACTTGCCATTCATATAGGCTTACTCCAGGTTTTGTATATCGATCGAGAGGTAAGCATATCAGATTCCTCCTGTGTCTTCGATCCTCAATTCACTACTATCTCTTTGATACGACTTGTCAGAGGAAAATATATTGCACAGAAACAATATTTGGGATATGTTGCAAAATAGCCTTTTTACAAATATGCATGGTCTTGTGTTTCCCTGCTTTATCTTTTCGTTACAGTTTTTGATTTTCAAGGATTATTGGCGGCAAGTTCGATACAAAGGTATATTAATTCGGTATGACATTGTATTCAGCTGTCTCTATATACCATCACCTTAAGTCCATATTCATACGTTTAATAAATCCCCTGGTATGAAAATATCAAACGTAAAGTCGAGAGTTCAAGGCAAGGAGTGCTCAGTATTATCAAATTATGCTTGAAAGATCTGGACTATAGTCAACAGAGTTTTTCGAATTCACGTTTAATTCCGATTTCTCTAAGTTTGCCTTTGGATTCCGTCGGGCATCTTTTATCATGAAGGCTGAAAATCCATCGGCTCCAAATGTCAAGTACAGGTGACTAATTGACTTCAAATGGAGGCATGGAAGTCGATAGAAACACAATTTAGATAGCCTCTGTTTTATATTCCATCCAGCATTGTAACGATGAACGGGTGCAAAAAGGCGCTGTTCGCGTTATTCATCGGTGAGGGTTCTACAAAGCAAACTGTTCTTGTGCACGTGTTTACAGAGCTAGAGCTGGTACGCTTGGCCAAACGGTACGGCGGTCGAAGACTGAGCTGATTCAGAAGAGTCAGCTGACTTAGATGAGGTTTTACGGCTTAGTTTGTAACCAAATGTTTTAAGTCGGGCCGGCCACGGCCTTTTTTCCAGTTGTGGCTCAACGCTCACTGCTGAGTCAGCTGAGTGCAATGCACAGTCACTATGAACTATTTTATGTTTGTCTGCCCGTCCGTCGTCCGTGTGACATCTGTCCATCTGCCTGTCTTCCGCCTATCTGTCTGTCTGTCTGTCTGCCTGTCTATCCGGCTGTCCGCCAACCTATATCATGATGTCTTCTGTTCGTTAGTCTGTATTCCCGCTTGCCTAAGTCTCAAGGTTAATCCGACATGTCTACAAAATATGCAACACTTCAGAAATGTCACTCCATTTAGTGGAAACTCGAAATTGAAATTGTTATGGATCCTTCCGTTTGATTCTGGGCTTTATCCAAATCCACCTGGTCAAATCTGAGCCAATTCCTATTCCGATCATTTTACAAGCTAGCACATCGAATGCTTTGTTTTTATACTATTTTCCAATTAAATTTAATCAGAAAGGTCAATTATATGGGTCAGTTCAATAGTCCGGCCCCTAGTAATTGCTGACTTCATTTGACCGTCCATATACAACAGCTTATGAACCAATAGCCTAGAAGCAGTTATTTAACGTTAATTTATAGACTCGACAGGAGTCAGAACCAAATCTAAGTCCGGAGTAGCCGATTTCGGACCAATTCCGATTCTGTGACCTCCTATCAAGGGTCCATGTCCAGGTCCGAGTCCAATAAAAACGGACCCGGATCCTGCAATTGAATCTGAGTCCTTTCTCAGGTCTTACAGCCTTGTTTATCATGAAGTGACATCAGACATTTGGATTACTGCAGATTGTGCAAGCATATAGAACGTTCATGAACATCACTGAAAGTATCGAAGGACACCGCTTTGGAGCACGTACGTAGATAAGAAAAGATTCGACGGAGACGACGTTCTCCGTAGAAAAATTGATTACTTCATTCCTGAAGTAGGAATTTACTTGCATCAAACCACCTAAGCCAATCAAAGAAGAAAATTGAACAGAGTGAAAACCTCAGTATTCCCTCAGTTTCACATTTACCTGTTTACCAACGATCGTAAAAAGCTAGAGTTTGATGAATGATTCAGAAGTTGGCCTCTCGAGGAGCTTTAAGAGAGGGGCATGGGGACAAAGTGGTGGTTAATAGTTGGGCCTCAATAAGTAGAATTGATCCCCTAGGTAGAAGTACATCCCTCTTAGTTTTGATGAATTCATGTATTCAAAATAAAAATAGATAACAATTGTTTAGCGTCATTGCGAACAAAAAAAAATAAAAAAAAAAAAAGCATGTATCTCGAATTCTCGGTTTTAACCTGCATACATACGTGAGGAGAAAAGGATGTTTAAAGGAACTCATTCTGTGTTAACATTTATGAAGTTTAGGAAACATTTAATAAAAGGCAAAACATGTTTACCCTAAAATTTCTCATTATTGGCAAACAAAATATAAGAGGCATTTGCCCTGGAACGTCATTTTATTCCCTGATATCTATACACTTTTGCTGGGGTAGGGGCTTGTCACCTCAGATCCCCTCCCCTTACGCCCATGATTGCATTGCATGCACATGGCACAGGCAGGAAAATAGCTTTTCAATATTGAGCAATTCAGTCACACCGAAGCTGTGTTAATAGTAGTGTTCTACCGATATGGCAAGTAGCCGATATTACCGATACCGATATTTCAGTTCTCAATATCTGCCGATACCGATCCGGTACCGATTCAAAGGAAAGTTGGGCAATATGTAGGATTTACCAGGTTCCTGTTTATTGTACCGGTGCAAACACATCTTTATGAGTCAAAAGAAGAACTTACAGTCAAGCATACTTAAATAATGTAACAATTTATGAAGTATAGGATGAGAAATATCGGTATGAAATTCAGAATTGTATGTAAATTTTACCGATACCGGTACAGGTGGAAAGTGGGCAATATCGGCCGATACCCATACTGAATACTGATGATAGGTCCAACACTAGCAAAAAGCCTCAGAGAAAGAAAAACGTTACATTTTACAAGAGTCATGAACGTTGCATCATTCGAGAATATATAGTTTATCTAACACATTACTGAAAACCTACGAAGCAGTGATTTTTTCCTTTGAGAGCCATTTCCTTGAAATTAAAGTTTAAGTGGAACTAAAAAGTCTACAGTTACAAGAATCGATATGTCAGGGGTAGGAAACGAGTATGACCCATTCAACTCCCATGTTCATAACTTACTAACATGCCTGTTTATATAACCTTGAAAAGGTTCATGTTTTCTTGCATAGCATGTTGCACAGAGAGAGAGCTTGCATAGTCAAGTCATCATACGATAGGCCTAGTAAAAAAAAAAGTGATCACATTTGAGCACAAACTGCAGTGACTTCGGAAAAACAAAGACTGTAATTTGAATATTACAAGAATGGCATCACAAATTATTGCAAAATCTACCATGATTTTAAATTGAGTGAATAAACTTCGACATTTTATATCTCGGCCCAGACAGCGGCAGTTTAAGAACTTACAATAGAGGGAGTAAATTTTTGCCAGCAGACTGCTCAGTCTATGTAAACTTGCATAACTGCTTTTTGTGACTTCTGCCACACCCTCCATTAGTTTTTTTCGTTGATATTAGGTAAACAAAAAACTGTCCGTTGTATGGGGTAGGTAAAAGCTAGATCGGAAAAAAACAACAATAACTTCTGTTATCCGAATGGAATTTCTACAGCTTATTTAAAAAGCATTTTGGGCACAATTTCTTGCCGAACCTTCGAAAAAAATCACGGATTATTGGTGAATATGGTATTTTCACCTCCTATTTCCAAAGGAAACAGATCGACTAGTTGATAGACCTTCGAAAAGTAGTAGGGAACTGTTGGCATACATGACATTTTCAAGGCATTTCAGCTCCTTTGCCAAAAAAAAAAAACGTATTTCATGAACATAACGAATAGCCTAAACATGGAATTTAGATATGCATTTCAAATGAGAACTTTTTCAACGCGAATTGTCAAGAACTTCTACATCATACAAGGCAACCTTTACAAGTCCTTACAAAAAAATTGAGACCAAAGAGATACTTTCTCTAGGAATATAACAAAGTATGATGACCTGCATGCTGAACACAAGGGGCCCCTTCAGGTTGATTTACGCAAAGCTTGTACGCATTCTGTCGTTTTATTGAAAGACTTGGTCATCAAACTCAGGTAGCGGAAGCGACAAATTTCGCCGTTCATTTCATCACTATGAGGCCCGGTTGGAGGTTACCCCCAAAAAGCCGCCAAGCAGGGTAAAGTCTCGTGCCATTTTACCACTTCAATATCGTTTCCTTGGTATTACGATTCAAGCAAACATTCATTGTAATGTCCATTAAAATTGGCAATTTGTCAGAGGAGGGGGTGGACCAGGGCTGTAAATAAGTGGGGACTCGGCACTGGCCACTAACCACTGGGCAGTAAATCCAATAAACATTCGCCCAGCTTGCTGGCTATTAAAAACCTATGAAACAGTTTCCAGCTTAGCCGAAGCCGACATTAGCCACATTATCTCTGTATCTCATGCTGCATCGTCAGTTCATCACAGGGTGCTGAAATAAAATTCATTGTTGACATGATGTGGCCCATGGGAAATGAAGTGATCCAACTGTAATTAAATCGGTACTCACTATTCTTTAGTTCTGAGTATGAGAATTGAGTCTCTAATAATTATTTTCAGGCGACCAAAAGTCAGTGGCGGAACAACGTTGTTTGCAGAGAGGGGGGGGGGAGTGACTCGATGTGCGCCTCCAGAGCCCGGGTCCCGGGCTACCTGTTTGTTCGATCCAGTGGCGCCGCCAGGAGTTGGTGATTGGGTGGAATCACTGATGATGTAATGCGACCTCAGTCGGTCAGTCCCCAAGAGTGCGAAAGTTTTCCCCTTTTTTAGCCTATACGTTTCTGCGAATTTATAGTCGTCGGAGGTGGGGGGAGGGGGGGTTAGAGGGGTGTTCCCTCCCCTTTGAGAAATTTTTGTTAATTCAAGGTGGCTTAGATGCAAAACGGAACTGGTCGTATATATATATATATATATAAATAACGGTCATAATGCATAAATGCATAAAAATAATAGGGGAAATAATCATTAAAAATACTTTGACTAAGTTGCCCTTAATATCTGCCCATATTTCATATAAAATAATCCAAAATTGATTTTATATAATGCTTCTTATGGATTCAGGTCAACCAATATGGCGGAAAAAGCAAAATGGCCGCCAGTGCAATAATTATGTCAATATATTATAGTAATAGGAAATATAATCATTAAAATACTTTTGACACAGGTGGATTTAACCTGTGCCCATATTATATTGTAAATATTCTAAAAGTATTTTTCTGGACATTTTTTGCAGGATCCGGGTCAACCAAGATGGCGGAAATAGCAAAATGGCCGCTAATATTAAAACTTCAATAAATTATAATAATAGAAGAAATAATCCTTAAAAAATGTATTTGTGACAGTTGCTCTTTATATTTGGCCATATTTTAAGCCATATATATCAAACATATTTTTCAAAACATTTATGTCGGAAGTCAGGTCAACCAAGACGGCGGAATAAGCAAAATGACCGCCAGAGGTATAACTACAACATTTAAATTAATAAGGAAAATAATCCGTAAAGATATTTTAACACATTTCAACCTAAAATCTGGCCATAACCTGAAACAAATATTCAGGATGTATTATTTTTGGACATACTTCACAGGTTCCAGGGCAACCAAGCTGGCGAAAAAAAAATAAAATGGCCGTCCATATAATTAGTATGTATATAATTAGTATGTATAATTACAGTACATTGAAATAATGAAAAAAATATTAATGAAAAATAGGTTTGTCACTCCTGGTCTTAATATGTGTAATATATATATATATATATGTAATGTATGTATAATATATATATATATATATATTAATATATAGCTTATGCCAAATAATTAAAAAAATATTTTTTAGAACATTTTTGTTGGAATTCAGGTCAACCAAGATGGCGGAAATAGCAAAATGGCCGCCCATATAATTATATAATATATTATGATAATT
>WURT03024620.1:3935-15622 GCA_009936505.3 Holothuria glaberrima | reverse complement strand
TGTTGATGTTGGACAAATTTCCGATCTTGCGACAGTTGAATTTTACATTAATTTGGGCAAAAATTTGGGGATGAAAACAGTGTTTTCAGAAGTCCTAAGAAACGGAATTTTTGACGGGTGTTCAAAAAAATCGGATTTCCGACTAAAATCGGAAAACTGGCATCTCTGCTTTGACCTACACCAAAAAAAATATGGATCATCTACCCAATATTAGCAATCCACATGCTAAGTATGACATCCCTCACATTTATTCCTCTGGAGATGTGTTTACAAGGTTTTGACCACTTGACCTCTGGTGACCCCAAATGACCTTTGACCTAAACCAAAAACAATAGGGATCATCTACTTAATATGGCCAACCAACATACTAGGTATGAGATCCCTCGGAGTTATCCTTCTTGAGATATTGTGTTTACCATGTTTTTACCGTTTGACCTCTGGTGACCCCAAATGACCTTTGACCTCCACCAAAAACAACAGGGATCATCTGCTCAATATGGCCAATCCACATACCACGTATGAGATCCCTTGGAGTTACCCTTCTTGAGATATCGTGTTTACAAGCAAAGCCGTCATATACACACACATGCATTCGATGCCTTACGGGTACCAGGAAAGGACCCGATAGGGAATGCAAGGGAATTCCTCAGCAGCGAAGTTGGCCAGGTGAGCTACGTGCCTGAGGGCAGACTGTGCCTCAAGGCAGGCACGTGCAGCCATCCGTGACTTTTCATTGCAGTTGCCAAATTTTGGGGCAGCTACGCCAGTTTCGAGCCACGCGTGAGCTAGGAAAGATGTGCGAGAGTGAAGCTCTCACCAGCTGCCCGGGACCCGCTATGGACATGTTTGTGAGAGCACACACATGCCCATAGCATCCAGACAGAGCTTAGGTGCACACATACATATGGTATCACTTGAGCCTTCGGCAAGGAATAAAAAAACTGCGATGAACAGTTCACTGAATGTTTCTCAAAACCCCAGCCATTCTGCTGAATGTGTGTCAATAGGCAACATGCATATTTGACAAAATTATAGTAAACTTTACTTACACCCCACCTCCTGGCCTCCATCTTAATGTTGGAAAAATATAACATTGTTTCGTTATTTTTTACGATCACTTTTAAAATACGCCTTCACTAGCAATGACACAAATCAAGAAACTAGACTGCCCCCCTCACTTTTGAATCTCCATCTGCGCCCCTGCCTGCCACTATAATGCATTTTTAGTAAAAAGTCAAACAATAATGTCAAATTACTTATGAACAGCATTTTCATTGCCATTGCACATGAATATGAGCATAAATAATAGTTACAAGATGCCACTAGTGAAGGGCCCTGAGATTACACAAATAGTAAAAATATGTAGCACAAATCTGAATCAGTGCACCAAAGAAAAAAAAAATAGATCTTACCTTCACATATATGTTTGATAAGCCCATGCACCATTTCCCTTCCAACAGACTCACTACCCCTCAAACCTCCGATGATGGCTACATGAGGTCTCTCTTTAAGCGGCACTGGATGATGCGGATCTATTTCTGTTAATTCCACTGTATTAATTAACACTCCCCCTCTTGTATTCCCCAATCTTTCCACTTTAACACTCAAGTATCTTCTGTAATTGTTTTCCAGTGCAGAAAAGGTTTGCATGAAGTCAAAGTAATTCAGGTAGCGACTGAAGTTCTGAAACTGACTATGACTTGGGTGCTTTTGTGGAAGAACAAAATTGACATCAACAGCTCTTTCTCCCTCAAAGACATGAACTGGTCGAGTAATTGGTTCATACCTGAATAAGGTTTAAAATAGAAAATTCATCTGTCATTGAGTGAATTAAAATACTGTATGATGTAGGCATGACTGTGTCTTAAACTTGCAGTGTATTGTTTCTGTTCTTACAATGATACCACTAACAATTTATACAGAACTTAATCCGCATACAAAAATACATACCTAAAACAAACTTTACAAAGTAACGCACGCAAATAACAGAGATGCCAACATTGGAGAAACAGCTGGAGGAACATTTTGTAATCTGTGATCCATGGCCTGGGGGAGGGGTGTAAGGGGTGGGGGTGTCCCCCAGATTTTTTTTTTAAAAATCTGACTACTCAGATGCCAAATGGTGACATATTTTACTCTTTTCTAAAGATAGTTGTATGCTTTCCAGTTTCCAAATTTTTCAATTGTTGGTGTAGCTTTTTATTCGTTTTTTATTACACTGGGTAGCATACCATACTAGGCCTAGCCTAGACCTATACTTTCAAACCATATGCTCACAGTCACATAGCCTATAGGCTAATGATGCTCATCCAGCTTGAAGGAAATACATAACGTTTAGCTCCTACAATAAAGTCATTGAAAAATACCTCTGCTTTCATCACTTGATCGCAGTGTGTAGCAGCAAAAATTGATAAAGGCCTCCAGAATGTTCCTGTACTAACGTTGCTATTTGGCAATGTTTAGCACTGCCTACGTGTTTAGTCAGGCCTAATGTTTAGGCCTACTGTATGTGTACCAATTGCGTGAAACATATAACAGTGTGTTCACCAATATCTTATTAACATTTGCAAGGTTATTTCAATGCTGTATGAAAGACTTGGTCCTTGTACTGAATATGGAAGAAACTCTATTTACAGTCAGTTTGCAGACCGACTGCATGGTCAAGTGGTTAGAGCATCTGACTTGCAGCCGGAAAGTCGGGTCATACCAAAGACTTTAACAATAGAACCTGCTGCCATTGTGCTTGATGCTCAGCATAAGCAATGGAGTAGGGAAAACAAGCTAGTGAGCCACAACTGGAAAAAAGGCCATGGCCCGCCCAACTTAAACCAATTGGTTAGAAACTGAGCCGCAAAGCCTCATCTAACTAACAGTTTAAAAAGTTCTGAAAAATACACTCCAAAAATGTGTTTCATGCTATTGGTACACATACTATAGGCCTGTCATAGCTCTGTACCATAGGCCTAGGGCAGTGGCCACCAACCACCACGCCGGATACTAAAGTTAACTTGGCATTTCTTACAGAATGCGTGAAATACATCTACTGTAGACTCATTAATGATCAGCCATTTCCTTGTATATTCTTCCTTAAATCTTTGCATTCTTTTGTTAGCTTTTGTCTGGTATACTTTTTGATTTATATTTATGTACTTTTTAAATGTGCATACTGTATATGAACAGCTTTTTCCTTTTCATAAAGTTACTTTCCTATAAGTATTATGAAAATGCTCATTTTAAGTACTATTTTGACTCCTTTCAAGGTTACCTGTCCTCAGGCAGACTTGAGAAATCTGTCCAATCAATGGCAAAGATGTACTTAAACAGATTGCCATGCATCACTAAAACCTCTTTGCCTCCATCTCATGTGAGCCTTAAGCATGCTTTTCAGACCACAAGTGCATTTCATGGTTCAATGAGCAAACAAGACTAGAGATGAAATTATGTTACACTCGTCTGACTGCCAGAAGCAAAAAAACCTTCACATGAAGTCATCTGCATGTAATAAATTTATTTATCAAAGGCTTCACTGCCACTAGCTAAAAGAGCAAATTTTGCCTAAATCATCAAATACAAAGAGCAAATATTTATGTATCAGCATTTATGCTACAAGAAGCAAAGGTCATTAAACTATAAAAGGTTTTTCAGAGAAAAATAGGCAGTGTCTAATATACCATCCAATTTAACTGGGGAACAGGGTTCACATACTGACATTTTAAATACAAGAACAGTGCATTATTCTATGTGTAAGCCTGCAACATTTCAAAGCATCAATAAATAAACACCATTTTGGCTTTACTTTGTCTTTGCACATTTGCTACCTACAGGGGTATCTTCCAAACAAGTGCATGCTATTTTTTTTACAATATCCATAAAAAAAACTGTGCTTAAACACACAATTTATGCTCAAAACTTCTCAACAGCAGTATAAATGAATTAATAAACACAACTGGTTACCATTAAAACCAGAAAGCCCAAAGGCTTAGTGATTCCTTGCCATAGAAAATGTTGGGAATTCTTGGGAAATTTTCAACCTCTAATGACCCCAGATGACCTCTGACCTCCACAAAACAAAAAGCTCTTCCTCCAACCATAAAGCATCCGAAGCGTACGAAATCTATCCAAGCTTCCTACATTGAGAAATCATGTTAAGGTTTTCAGACTTTGACCCCAGATGACCTTTGACCTCCAGCAAAGACAACATGGTTCTTCTTCTCACCATAAGGCATGCACATACCAATTATGAAATCTATCCAAGTTTCCTACCTTGAGATATCTTGTTAACAAGCTTTCCAGTGTTTGACTCCCCCATGACCCCACATGACATTTGACCTCCACCAGAAACAATAGGTTTCATCTTCTCACCATAATGCATCCACATACTACATATGATATCTATTCAAGCTTCCTGCCTTGAGATGCCGTGTAAACAAGGTTTTCAGCTTTTGAACTCTGGTGACCTCAAATGACCTTTAACCTCTACCAAAAACAATAGGGTCCTCCCTCTCAACATAAAAAGTCTACATACCAATCATGTAAAGTATCAGTCATTGCTACCTTGAGATATAGCGTCTACAGTACAAACCATTTACAAGGTTTTCACAGTTTGACCTCTGGTGACCTCAAGTGACCTTTGACCTCCAACAATAACAATAGGTTCTTCTTCTTAACATGACAAATCTATACACCAAATATGAAAAGTGTTGGTCTTTCCTATCTCGAGATATCGGGTTTACAAGGTCTTCGCAGTTTAACCTCCGGTGACCTCAAATGACCTTTGACCTCCATTAAAAAGAAAAGCATTCTTCTTCTTAAAATCACAAATTTATATACTAAATATAAAGAGTGTCGGTCATTCCTATCTCAAATATCGTGTTTACAAGGTTTTTGGCTTTTGACCTCTAGTGACCTCAAATGACATTTGACCTCCACCAAAAACAATAGGGTTCTTCCTCTCATGACAAATCTATACACCACATTCCTATCTCGAGATATCGTGTTTACAAGCCATTTACAAGGTTTTCGCATTTTAACCTCTGGTGAACTCAGACGACCTCTGACCTCTACCAAAAACAATAGGGTTTTTCCTCTCAACATGACAAATCTACATACTAAACATGAAAAAGTGACGGTCATTGCTAACTCAGGATATGGTGTTTACAAGGTTTTCGGTTTTTGACCTCTGGTGACCTCAGATGACCTTTGACCTCCACCAAAAACAATAGGGTCCTTCCTCTCAACATGACAACTCTATATACCACATATGAAAAGTGTCGGTCATTGCTATCTTGAAATATGTTTACAAGCTAGGCATCACATACACACACACACACATGCACACACACACAACATCACCATCGTATAGATTCCTTGCCTGCCTTTGGCAAGGAATCAAAAAGTTGTTTCACAATAAAGTCATCATTTTTGAGCAACTGATGCTTACGTGGAGTGAAAATGCCATCAAACTTGCATTTGACATTTTTCTACCACCTTGAGCCAAATTTGGCCATTTGCCTTACAAAAAAAATGCAACCTTAATACTGTAAAATAAGATGAATAAGAGAGGGGGCGAAGCATGCTCCTAAAATGAAAGAGGCAAAGCTTGAAACAACAATAGTTTCATACTTGCAAACATCGTAATCCGAGGAAAAATGACATTGTGAAATTCAGTGTAAAGAGTGTCAATTATGTGATTTGTCACTGAGATACGAGAAAAGTAAATTCCAAATGAACTGTTAAGTTCCTGTGCTTTGTAGATTAAAGGCAAAATGCAGCCACCCCCCATCAGAGTTAGTATGCCCTGCCACTCTAGTTCATAAATGGACTATTTTGATCATGTGAAATTATTTTTGTTAGTGAATTGTGAAATTCAAGGAGAATTTCTCTGTGCTTTACCTATTGTTTGTAATAGTTATGTTCAAAACATCTTCAGAGATGCTTGTAATGCAATAAGAGGAGATTTGTAAGAGTTTGCTGATTTTTCAAAGCAAATTTTGGGGCAACTGCCTATTGCCTTTAAAGATGTGGAAACTACTAGGTGTACAAACATGATGGCACTATTTTCTTTCCCAACAGTTGCTAAGCTAATTTCCTGAATATCATATACTACAACTGATACCAACCAGAATTTAGAAAGCTGCAAATCAGAAAATACTGATTTTTAAGGGCTTTAATTTAATACTTAGAAAACAAATTTATTCCTAGTGAATAGAACAGTTGGAAACCACTAATTTTAAAAGAACTAGTTTAGAATTCTGCTACATCCACCCAAAATGCAAAAACACACTGTTTTCAAAAACTACACTTGGGTTTTTTCCTTTTACAAGTCACTAGCAACAAAATAACATTTATATTTTTTCATAGACATGGGGTTTAAAACGACACACTTGTGTCGCAAGAAATTCAGGCTTTGACCTCTGTTGATCTCAGAATAAACTAGGAATGAATCATCAATTGAAGGCATATAATGAAATCTACGAGTATATAAATAAAATAGTCCCATCAATCATGTGATCAAAGTCAGGGTACAGCAATACCATCATGAAGTTGTAGTATGACTTACTCATATCAAGCAGCTGTATGAAATTATGCTACATGAACCACATATACCCCTCCACTATATCACAGGTGGGCACCATACCACCCAACAAACTTTGTTTTATTTATACATTCACATTATATCTATTCCATAGTCTCACAAATCATTGCATATCCTAAATTTCACGAGAGGTCTGTGGCACTCTAGCTTGTCCCCTTTTTGAAAGGGCAAGGGGGTTAAGCCATATATTGGTGCCTAGCCCTTAATTATACCAATATCACATACCCATCAGCTGATGCTGTAAGCTGGTAGCTTCCTGGTGCCAATAGTCTCCAGTAATCTCCATCTTTAGCAGTAGTGATGTTGTGGGCTATGGTATCAACACTTATAATTGCATTTGCAATACCAGCGCCATGAACATCCCTCACAAAACCTTTGACACCATTATGAACCTAATAGACAAAAGGCAAGTAAGTGTTAGCAACAACTTTAAGGTTCTCAAGGAAGGGTGTTTTATGTGAAATTTTAAGGAAAAAGTGTCTGACAGAGTGACAAATTTCAGAATGATTGCAAATGACAATAATCATCACACTCCAATCAATCCCTTCCCTCTCACCCTAACCCACACCACTGAATGTTACTAGCACAGGTGAAAAAAGTAGGGAGCTGGGAGGTTCCTTCCCAGGAAATTTGTATACTTGGAGGGAAATTTTGGCAACTGGAGGGAAATTTACCTTTTTCGTACATGAAAACATGGAAGAAATTGTGGACAATTGGAATAGTCTCCCTTCCTCAGAAATGAACATTTTTTCCAGCCTGGTTACTGGGACATGAACTATTTCCAAACTCACACTGACACTGTCATTATTACATTGGTTTCTTAAGACCGACTGAATGGTCAAGTGGTTAGAGCACCCGACTTGCAGCCGGAAGGTCGGGGGTTCGAATCCTGGCCGGGTCATACCAAAGACTTTATAAATGGAACCTACTGTCATTGTGTTTGGTGCTCTGCATAAGCAATGGAGTAGGGAAAACAAGTCAGTGAGCTACAACTGGAAAAAAGGCAGTGGCCAGCCCAACTTAAACCATTTAATTACAAACTGAGTTGTAAAACCTCACCTAACTAATTGCATTGGTTTCCTGCTCACTTGGTGGAGAGGGAATGGGTGGGGAGCTTCCACAACCCAGTTACACTCAAACACTTAGTATATACAAAAGAAACTTTCTCAATATTTCAAGTGCGTTCTTCTCGGGAAAGGTAGAAGGGGGTGCAAATTTAACTTGTCTTTTCTCACTCTAGGATTCAGCTGATTTTAGGTTAAACTTGCCAATAAAACATTAAACCAAAAAAAATTGAAGATTTTCTCAAAGAATGTTTTCTCTTATAAAACAACAATTAATTTACATATGTAAATTTCGGAAGTCCTTTTAAACTTGCTTCCTTTGTGTTTATTATTTTATACATTTTGTTCTCAGCCAATTTTATTTTTTATGTTATTGTACCTCTACATTTATCCATTTTTCAATTTTTCTGTTCAATGAACTACTAATTTGCGATAGAATCTCATTTACCATAACATGCATTGTTCTATTTTGTTGATCTATTATATCAGCTTTGAAAGCAATTCCAGGCATAAACTTTAAACTTTAAAACAAATTAGGTAACAATCTTACCTCACCAATAAGATTAAAGAGGGATTCTTTGTTCTGACTCCAATAATTGGGTAGGTCTGAAGCAGGGGGAAACTTAATACAGCTTACTTCAATGGTGAGCTCAAAACAATTGGTATTGAGGTAGTTCCAGTCCTGCATTCCACCTAAGAAAAGAGGAAAACACACAAAATCTCTCACTTTTTCAATTGATCAGCAACACAAACTTTACAAAAGTGTCGTCCCACACATGCCAAATGACTTTGCTGTGGATCCCACGATTGCAGTTGTAGGATATTTTTGGAAACCAATCATTCCCCAATTTCTTATCCTCCCCAAAATTAGCCTCTGCATCAATTTCCAAGAATATTTTTGTATTTTTGTTTGATTTAGCTACCACTATTTACAAATCTCTGATATATGTACCTTGGTTCCCCCCCCCTCCAAAAAAAACAAAAAAACAAACTAAATCACATATTGTGGAAAGCCTACTTGTACTACTTGTAAGGACATAATTACTCACAGTGAGAGTTTGCTAAACATAAAAACTCAAAATCACTTGAATAGTACTTTTATCTCCCTCAAACAATCCTACCACATGTAGTTGCTTTTCCAGGAAAAGGAAAAAACCAAACTGAAAAAGTGCCCTTGATCTTAAATCTCTAGTGATCCTGAAGCATTTACACAACAAACTTGATCTAGTGCTAGGGTCATATCCTTGCCCTTAATGGGTAAACAATATCATCCAAGACAGTAAAAAATGTTCCCTTCTATGTTTACTCCTAGCCCCTCCTCCATTTCAGAGAAAACAAAAAGTACCTACTTAGTGCACACCCCCTCTCCAGACAAAGCTTGCAGCTTTGTAGCCTGAGTTCTAATTGCTCAGACACATCTATACACTGACTGTGTGTGAGCTCTCTGCTATACACTGGGTAATGTACAGATGTGCACAAGAAATCCTTGACCAATCAGAGTGATGCTATGTTTGAATTGTGTCAATCAAAGTGCATTCACCAAGTAAAAATATCTGGAGATTGATAAGTATGTTTGGACAAACAAACTGCCCCTTTTAAATCAAAATTGAATCTGCCTTTACAGTACAGCCTAAATCTTATGTACTACACCCTAAATCTTATGTACTACACCTGATACTGTGCACAAGATCATACCTGGATATATTAAAAAAGCACCAATATAATGAATGTCCTTACATGACTCGCTACTGACACATCAGATCACTATGTAATTCCCCACCCCCACACCATTTTTGCAAGGGTCCTGGAGCTTGCCTTCAGAGTTAACCCCTTTGGGAAGCCAAATTGAAGTGTTTATTTACCTGCTACATGGTAACCATAATGTAGTATTTATTTACCTGCTACACTGTACCACTGAGCTCCATTGGTGATGCCCTTGACAAACTTTTCATTTGGCTCTTCAGTGGGACATGGATAACCTGTCTTCATAACTGGATGGGCCTAAATGTAAATATAAATGGCTCATGTTATTACAGCCCTAAGCTTATTATGTTTGTGAGAAAGTTTCACAATTTTTCATGCTGCAGGTATATGATGCTGTAAACTTACCCTAGTTGGGTAGTAATACACTTTTATAATAGTCTAGACAACCCTTGAGGTAGCTTGGAGGTGAGACCAATAGGAACATGTGTTAGTTTAAAAGGTACATACAGAAGGTGAACTACATACAAGCTTATTAGCTGTGTTGATGATCATTCTGGACTAAAAGCAGCTTACTCAGGTTTCTTATGACCAGATGAGCGTGGTAGTGTGTCTACAAATGGGGATCTGTACATAATGATGGGAGGGGTTTTGCTGATAACTGCAATTACCAGACAACTTTGCAGTAGCCACTGATCACATTAAAGCATTCTCTGACTGGCTTAACTTGCACCTTTCACCAAATATATAATAATGAATTTATGTAAATGCATAGATCATAAATATTCATACACATATGCCATTGTGAAATGTGCAACCACCTCATCCTGTCCATCCAATGTCAAACATAAATTACTGCCCTTGCTTATGTAACTGATAAGCCCCTCACACGACATGCCCAGTGTAGGTTAGTATAGGCAACAGGTATAAACAGGGATGTGTTGGACAAGAGAACAAACAATAGTATAGTTATTATACAAATAATGAATGTTTATGAGTGTGATAGTATGAATAATTTCATGAGTTGAAAGACTGAATGATCTATTCAACTTGGCTTTGCCTCATTGAATAGAACATTTAATCTTTCAACTCATGAAATTATTCATACTATTGCACTCATAAATATTCATTATTTGAATACTAACCCTTGATGGATAACACACGACCATGTGATGTGATAGTGACAAATAACCCATGGCATGTGAGCAACAATCCTCCAATCAGATGTAGAGGAATTAATAAGGTGTTATATAAAACTGACTGAAATTCAGTGGTGCAACTTTTACCACAGAATATCAAATAAAACTCACAGATGCATAGGCTGTTGCAAGTTGACGGAAGATTGCATCATCTGGACATTTACTGTACTTATCTCTAAAATCTCTGTTGTCATCATATGGATAATTGGCCACAATAGTGCCCCCATGGAGGGAGGCAGACAGAGCAAATGGGACGGATGAAGTCCACTCCATCACAGCAAGGGTCTCTGGTTGCTGGTTGGGGATGCGTTTAAACTGGTCAGGAAAATTGCGGTTTAAGTCTACGTTTGCACCGTTATTTCTACCATGTACGTCACTACCAACATGATTCCCAGCTGAAAGAGAATAAAAGACATTTCATTTTATAAACTGAGTTCAGAGTTAACATTTACATAACATGGTTACATTAATCTTTTCATATTTTGAAAATCAAAGGCAAAGCAATATTTAAAAAATGCTGCCAATTGTAAAAGCCCACCTTCTTAAAACTCCACATGTTCCTCATTTTCCATTAAAAGGAACATGCAGTCACGATCACCCCAATCTGCATCACTGTACTATACCCTGGTATCCAAATTCAGGAATGGCTCCATCAAATCATGTGACATTCTTGCAATTTAATTGTAAAATTCACGCACAATAACGCTTTAGTTTACCTTGAGTAGGTCATAATTTATTGTTTGGAAGATAAATGATACTATAGGAAGGGAAACAGGAGATCTTCAACATTTAGTTGATGTGTTCAAGCAAGTATGTGACAACTGCCTATTTTGTTTAAACACACTAAGTAGTTGTCCCAGCCTTCTCTTAATATATCAGCTAGATCATGTGAACCTCCTCTTATCTCTCTTAAAAGTTTCTTTCACATTTCAGAACATAAGTTTGCATATTCAATGTAAACAAAGTTTTGTGTATGATTGCCTCTCAGCCTTTTGGCTAAAATCAGTGTGTAGTATCTGTTCTTTTCATCCAGTCTAGAACGGGACCACGCATGATAGACCCTTGATGTACAGGTCTGAGGTTTGAGAGGAACTTAGTTAAGATTGTTATCCTTTAAGGGACATATGT
>WURT03024609.1:0-15622 GCA_009936505.3 Holothuria glaberrima | reverse complement strand
TACAAAAATTAGGGAGTTCTTGTGTGGTCAAAGCAGGGATGTGACTACCCTGGCCAAAGCATGTCTGCCATACCCTTTACTTCACTAGGCTTACACCTCAGCTAAGAACAATTTCCTATACAGGCAAGGAATCACAAAGCCGTCTGGCTTTCTGGTTCCAGTTGTCGCTCACTGGCTTGTTTTCCCGACTCCATTGCTTGTACTGAGCACGGAACACAATGGCAGTTGGTTGGTTCCATTTTCATGTGATGTAAACACTTGGTCTTGACTCTGTAATATTGACATGAGCCACACTGCACGTTTTTTCTATTTCTCATATACAAGTCAAAGTAAATGTAGTACATCAATATTCTTCAAAATGTGCCAAATATAACACCATTTTGCATCTCAGCCCACTTTCAAAAGCAAAAATTTCCAACCCCCTCCCCTTAGACCCCTCCTAGGACAGCAATCGTCAAACCTTGAGCCCCCCCCCCTATTGAAAATTCCCTTATACGCACAGCATTGTTTGATACTGTCCAGACTAAAAAAACTTGACATGTACTATTTTCTTTCAGTAAGGAGTCATAGAGCAAAAGATCTAGTTTAAAATGAGGCAAATTGAGAAAAGGTTGAATTATTGTCCTGGATTTGTAAATACTTATTGTGGAAATGCAGATAAATATCAGGAAATTAAATGGAAATATTGCATTTACAGTGGACTAAGATGGTATGCAAAGAAGGAAGCTATAATCATAGTAAAACCATTTCCTCTCACCACTTTCCCCTAGTAATAATTTTATCTCCCCCAAACTATGATGTATTTACAAGACTTACAAATGTTACATTATTTAAAAGTTTGAAAGTTTAGGCAAACAAATTATTCATGAGCTGCAAATTACTGAGTTTCTTGTTATTGAGAACCTACTTCTTGAAAATAAAGTGGTGTTTGGGTGTGTGATTTAATACAGTTTAGGGAGGGTCTACTGAGCTGTATTAAGTGGTTAACCCATATTTTGTGCATCACAGTTTGCTGTGATCAAATATCAGTACAATTGTCACAGCTTGAAATCAGAAGGTTGCCTTTCAGGGAACTTTGCACACTTCCATCCCCCAACCCTCCCTTCCTTCTGATTTTTGGGGGGATTTTTAAGATTTATTAAATAAATTCTCAGAGAACTAATATATCACTCGCATTTAAAAGTACATTGCAACATGTGATAAAAAATGTTGCAACGAATTGCTGCTGGTATTTAAAGTTATGTATTCAAAGTTATCTGTCAAATTCATTTTGTGCGAAAAATTACATAATTTGTCTTTCCTGTTTATTTTTAGGATTTTTCACAAACAGAAAGCAAGTCTGGATTCACTCTTGAACATGTTGGCCAATATTTTAAAAAAGAGGATTTGTCCCACCCTTACATGGGAGCAACAAGTCCTTGGGATGATTTTGTGGAGACCCATCCAAGGTTGAAAGACAGTCCTTTGTTCTTTCCTAACCACCAAGAGAAATCCCTGGTGCAACTCCATGATTCATTAGTAGAAGCAGTGGACTGTGTTCTTGTTAAGACAGGGGTGAGTACTGCTTGGAAATAGATTGTCATCTAAAAAGTATATTTAACATGTATGCTATTGGGTCATTCCATATGAATTCATCAATTTTCAGGACATTTTAGCTAATCACCCCTTAGATTTGGCTAAGTTTTTGCTCATTTGTAGTAGTCTATGACATAGACAAAAATCCCAAATTTGAATGTTCTAGGCGATGCACATTTTGAGTTATGACCACATAAAGTACAGGTGCCTAACTCACTTTGCAGTCTTATGAATGTTGATGGTCTGGGACATAATTTTAACAGCTGCTACCTTTTTCTGGAGGTTACTTGATGAGATTATTAACTTAATCTCATGCTGTAGACTATTTGAAGGGACAGATTTCAAAAAAAAAAGGTCAGAATAGTGATGGCACAAACATATTTGAAGATAATGAAACTAAAAAACTGGATTTTTTTTTCTTTTGGCCAGGGGTTGGTAGGTGTGATGCAGGAGAAAATGTTTGTAGTAGTACACCATTGTAAAGGCTACTTTCATTCACATATATGTAGGCTATATATATCCTCTTTTGAGAAAATTGGGGCACAACTTATCTTTTCTTCATTTCAGAAAAAAGTGACCTTGACATTTTTGTCACAATGGCATCATGACAAGGTGATTTGAAATTTGGTACTCTGAAACACTCAAGAACTATGATGTACTTTCAGTGAAATATCATGGTTCCTCATTCAGGGTTAGAAATTGAGCATCTCAAAGTGGAGATCTTTTCAGTTTTAGATACAGTATTCCTTGCTGTGTCTTGCAAATGTGCAATAGAGCAACAACTGTTTTAAAAGTACATGTCAAAAGTGACTTCTTCATAGCTTTGTAGCAAAACATAGATTAGGTGAAAATACAAAACTTGCGTAGCACTATCAAACCATAAGCAACATCCTCAATTTTAAATGAAGCAAGCAAATGCGTGGCTGTTGTAATACCCTTCTGGATGTAATTTCCAGTCTGCTAAATTTCTAAGATCTTTTTTTTTTTTTTTTTTTCCAGCATGCCTGTGGACAGTCTGTAACTGTAAGGAATGTTTTCCCACTGTTTAAAGTCATTGACATTTCTCCAAAACCTTCCCATAAATATCATCAGGTTGTTTTACCGTGAGTACTACATCCAGTGGTAATAAGTGGTCTAACAGGAAAATTTAAGGTTTAAGAAACAATGGTTTATGACCTCCCAAGTTAATATGGACATGGCAGTAATGTTTGTCACTAGAGCATGGAATGTTCTCCTCATTAAAAAGCAAAATCCATAGGAAAATCTGCAAATCTCACACTTTTGAAATATTTTGTTCAAATTTTTTCTTTCATAATTCTGTTGGAATGTTTTACTATTGTATTTAAGTGACTGATTTTGGCAGCTAAAAAGGTTCATTAACACCCAGCCAACAGTTATGTTATGGACTCATATTTGGGAATCCTGCTGTTGGGAACACTAGTAAGGAATATATATTATTTAGATTTTCTGCATTTTATGTACAACAAAACTTGAAAGACAATATTAATGGCTGGACCTCTGTAATGGTCCAGTTTGGATGGCAGTAATCAGATGAAGGTATTTTGATGGAAAGGACTTTGTATGAGAAGGGTGATGGGTCGATTTTGTTGGGTGTACTTGTTTTTGAATGGCTCACTGGCATAATTTAAGCGGACCATGTTGTATTACACAAACTATGTTTAAAATTGAAAAACCACAGTGCAATAAAAGAAAACTTACAAAAGCTTGTGAAAATCAGTTTAGCCTTCAGTTTGAGTACTTCTTTGGGAGAATGAATGATCTAACATCCATAGCAGCTAATGTCTGGTAGACCGTCATCTGTCAAGCTCTTACGTGTTCCTTTGTGACCCACCTCGGAGGGTCTGATTGAAAAAAATACATTCATGTAAAAAGATTGAGTGATTACCCATGCAACTACCACAAGCTATCCATTTGGACTATGGAACTGAAAAAAAGAAATAAAAATAATCCTTAAAATCCGAAATGTGGCGAAATTGAGGTAGACACAACACTTCCATTTTTAAAGCAATTTTTCCTCACATAATTACGTACTGCGGCTTCAGCAAGCGTCTTTTTACAATTAGGTGTTAATGTACAATTATGGACTCGAAATATTCATATTAGAAGTAAAAGGAACATTTAAAAAAATCTAAAAAAGATTTTTAGGTGCGTGAGATTAAAATTAGGTAATTAAATGTGGAAGCACTAACTAAAGGTGACGCGAATGAAGAACTGTATATGTCCCTGCTACATTGGTTATGAGTGTAACGTAAACAACGAGTAGAAGGAAAACCATCTGAATGTGATTCCGTCCCAAATTGTATAATCTGCATCACTCTGACTTCTGGAAAAAAAAAGAAATATACCCTTCAATCCCAAGTCGTGGGAGCGATTCCTGTTGTGCATTGAGAAACGAAAAAATGATGCATGATTTAGTACCAAGCCCTACTTCGTACAATAGGTACTATAGGCAGCTGAGCGTGTTGATTCCCAACAGTTGTTTTAGTTTAGGCCTTGCGAGTTCTGCTTGATGGTTCAATTCCATCAACAGATAACTACATTAAGGTTCTGTGTGGAAGTCATATGGTGTAACCTTATTCTCTGCAGGAAAATGCCAAAAATATTTACTTGAAAAGTAGGCTACTTGTAGTAGTAGATCCTCTGAGGAGATGGCACACTTCACATTGAGATACCAAGCAGAAAATTCAATAGGGTGACCTTTACTGACAGTATTTAAAAAAAAAAACTAGTGGTTCTCAAAGTGGTCCCTACTGCCAGGGGGTGTTGGGAAGTCTCAGGTGGGTGCTACAGAGTACACGGGGAATAGGGGTGTTGTGCACTGATTTGAGGGTCCCTAGGCTGGCGATAATTAAGACACATCACTGCTGCAATTTAGGGCACAATGAGACATCTAGGTGGTCTTAGTCTGTTCATCTCTGCTAGTTCTTCCCTCGGCCTACCTCTACCCTCCCCCTCTTATTCTCGATCCTCCAAGTAAACTTTTGACTCGAAATAATCCAAAAATAGCAGTAAAAATTTAACAACTCCACCACCTAGGTCCGCTGATTTCTTCCGTGTTTGGATAATATTGTAGGGGGGGGCATGACAGTTCAAGAAGGTGGAAGGAGGTAGTGTAAAAAAGTTTGAGAACCATTGATTTAGAAGACAACACCTTTGTAATTTATATACCTTCCTAAATTGTTCACTTTTATTTACTAATAGTATAATATACCAGTTCCATTGGGATATGACTTTTGAAAGTAGGCTGATTTATAGGCAGATAGATTTCTGAATGCTAAAGAACACATAATTTCAGAGAAGGGCGCAAGTCGACAAATCTCCTTCAGTCTAGGGCAAGGAAAAATCACTGAGATAAGTGCAGTGCTTAATATCACATTTAACTGGTTAAAGGGGGGAGGGTTCGAAGACTCTCCAAAAACTCAGTGACGTGTTCGCATGGCTAATAGTGCTTTGTTCGGGGTAGTATAAAGATGATAAATGTAGCCCTTAAGCCGTAATTTTGGGTATGAGTTAGCTAGGGGTGATGTAACTCTGGTTATTTTGAGAATAAGATCGAGTAGACTAATGTAAAGTTATCGAGAAACCATAAACAAGACTTTTAATGGGTTTAGATAAAGATTGTGACCTTGCATAGTAGCAAGTTATAGCATGGTGCGCTATTGCAATAGACGCGTTTCGACCACAAAGATATTTTGGGGTCTCATCAGTAGCAATGACATAATTGGCAATAACAGCAACCCTATAGAGGCAGCCTGTTAACTTGTTACATGAACTTTGGTTGTCCAATCAACCCACCATTTTGTGGTTGTCCCTCACAAATTAATTTTGGTCATTATGGGGCGCCCAGAAGACTGTATATGGAGCCCTTTCAGTCTGTTTGAAGATATTGATATTAAGATCAAGGTGAAATGTAGGGTATTAGCCTAATCCACAAACTTTTTCAGTTCAAGTTGAGAACCGTCAACAAAGAGAAGGATATCATCGATCTCTACACCTCAACCAGCAAATTATTTGTTTCGAAAGGGGTATAATCTCGTTCCCAAAATGATGGAAAGTGATGTCAGCTTTTTTGGGTGGGGATTCGGAGACCATTGCTTGCTCAGTGTTGTATAACGAGTCATGACTCGAGTCACTAATTTTTAAAAGGGAAATGACTCGATCGAGCAATTGTATCATAATTTTCCTCAAAGAAATAATACAATGACTTGAGTCACTAACTTGACTCAAATCACATTCAATGAAAGCATAAACGACAACTCTGCCATTGCTACACCTACTGTTTGTAAGTAATTTGTTTCGAATTTAAAATTGCGTTTTATAATGGGCTCTAGAATCTGTTGGAAAGATTCAATGGATATCTTAGGTAATGAATATAACCCATTGTCGGATGATGATATGTAGCATCGGTGCATGCTTGAATAGGGATAAATGTTGGTGTACATTCGGACTACAGGCCTATCTGAAGTAACCAGTAAAATTTTGTTTGGTTATTTCAGATTTTCAAGGAACTGATTCCTATTCTTCACATACATTGATTGTCTTTGAACCAGAGGAAAGAGAGAGAAATCTAAAAATTTCGATATTTGTTGGGCATATATAGTGGGTCCTCCACAACCAAAGATTATGGGTCTCCAGATAAAGGCGGAGCCCTTGGGTGACTTTTTATGGACTTTGGGTAATATGTAGAAGAGAGCTAGGTGTACGGATACTGTGGTTACTAGGATTGAGGTAAAATAAAAATATGTCCTCGGAGATTTCTTCATTTCGGAAGAGGCGGTTAAACACGAGAGATTTGACAATGGAGATGGTTTCCATGGTGATGTCCGATGTGGGTTGTTGGGACTGAGGGCCTGATAATTGCCTGAGTGCTTCCTTTCTGTGGTCACTTTATTAATTTATTAATAATTGCAATGCCTCTGACTTTATCAGACTTTTATGACAATCATTACGCTCATTGCATAATGAGTGTATGGCAGAGTGCTCGGGATTGGATATATTAGCTTTCGTGGGGTGAATCGGAAGTCAGCGGGGGAGGCCTTGGTGTTATGTAGGTAGTTCTCTTTGGTAGTGCATGGGGTAACTTTCGGTTTCCAGGTAGATGATAGATAGAACTTATGGTATGACTTGGAGGATTCATCATACATAAAATATTTACTTCTCCATCATGGTATGGGTCAGCTGGTAATAGCTTGTAGTAGAGAATATCTTCTAGGCCTTGGGGCCTGCATATAAATCCTAAGCCTTTCCCCATGAGAAGAAGGCCTATCTCTGGGTCCAACAGGGTATGGTTCGAAAGGTTCCTGATAAATTTGAGACAGGTATAAAGTTTATTTTGTAATAGGGTCTGATTACAGGTGGAACGGGTATGGCATGATTTATTCTTAAAATGGGAATGATGTTTGGGTCGGGTAGTACCAGAGGTGGGTCTAGTAAAACGTCTTGTAGCCATAACTACGATAAAAAAAGTAAATGAGATGAGAGCCACAATAACAATTAGCAGAGAAGTGGAGAAACTTTTTCTTATTTATCCGCATGGTGCCCTTAAAAGAGCCGTTGGGTAATGAGATAGTAGGACAAAGTTTCCTCTCCTTGTTGTTTCTATGAATGTAAAGGCTGCTGGCTGTTCTTTGGCAATATCTTTTCTCAAGAAAACTGCTAAGTTGGTTTGGTCGAGCTCGACTTCGGTAAGCCTAGAGAGTTTCCAGTGAAACTTTGTATGGGATTTTATGCCAGTCACTAAGGAATGACGGTTCAAAGGGCTTAATGCTAAATTATCTTCATTTACTGTTTGAGATGTACCGATTTTGCATTCAAGTTATACTGACTACTGTACTGTGGCATACTGTACGTATTAGTCTACATACAGTCTGTACATGTTAAAAGATTTGTGGAACTGGTACATACAATGAATTGTGACCACAAAACTAAAAATTCGCTTTCAAATTTCTCTTCGCAGACCAACTCTTTCGCTTGTGGTAGTCGGTGTTATGTTCACAAGGTTAAAATTAATCTTTCTGGGTAATTTTCATACTGACCCTCAGATGTGGGTCACGAAATTTGAAAACGAAAGCACACTTTTGGGTACAGGCCGCTGTCTATTGGTTATTTTGATCCCTGGTACTAATTAGTTTAATGAAAAGAGAACCCTATGCATTTGTGTGGGTGTATGTATGTTTGTGATGCTTTTAGCTTGTTTACACAATATCTCAAGAAGGGTAACTCTGGAAGTTGTCATACTTTGTATTTGGGTTGTATCCTTTTCAGCAGAAGAACTCTGTTGTTTTTGGTCAAGGTCAAAGGTCATCAGAGGTCAGTTACAGATAACCTAGCTTAACTTACACAATATCTCAACTAAGGAGTCATGAATACTTTCTGTACTTGACTTATAGATTGGCTATATTAAGTACATGAATGTGATCATGTTTGGTGGAGGTGTAAGGTCATCTGATATCACCAGAGGTCAGATGTGTTAAATATGGTTTAAAAGATATCCCTAGTAGTAGTCATAGATGCGCTATGTTAAGGTAGGTACACCCTATTGCCTTTGTGGGAGCTTGTAAGTTGTGGTCACCACGAGGTCAAATATGTAGAACTGTTTTAACACAATTTCTCAAGAAGGGTAACTCTGAAAGTTCTCATACTTGGTATGTGGGTGAATACTGCTTAGTAACTGTGGAGGTCAAAGGTCATCTTAGGTCACTAGAGGTCAAAAGCTGAAAACCTATTTTGCACAATATCTCAAGATAGGAATAATGGGTGCTTCTAATACAGTAGGATGTAGATGTGCAATATTGGTAGATGAAAAATATTCTTTTTAGATGATGGACATAGATCATCCAATGCTATTAGAAGCCTAATATGTAAAAAATTGTATTATGTGGGAGCTTTTCTTAAAGAAAAGCTTAAATTTGGTGAAGTGAAGTTATCGAAACCTAAATACATTTTTGCATTCTGGCAAATAAATGACACTTTTACAGAGCTGTATCCTTTTGTTTTCCTCCAGACACATCCCAAAGGAAGGAAACTTGGTCTTTACAATATTCTTTGACAGACAAGCTCCTGTAGATAATCTCTTCTTGTTGAAACATACTACTAACAGTGACAGGTAACCCATTTGATACCATTCAAGTTCACATAATCTTGTACGTGAAAAGGGCAATTTCTTTTGATTCTTATAGCAAGATGATGCCTACTAAAGTAGCCATAGGTAAACTGTAGACATCATTTAACACCACATACCTCCAAAAAGGAATCATGGAATTGTATAGCCCTTACACATGGTGTGAGGGTGCATCATGTTGGGTAAAAAAACACTTATGTTATTGGCATGTGTCTGCTTTGCAAGAGTAGAATGATCTCTTACCTTTTATATATCAAAATGGTGGTCCACTATAATTGTAAGAGCTATTTTAAAGTTACAAAAAGAAGTTTTAGGTAATGAAGTAAACAAACACTCCCAGATGCAGTTTTCTGACGTTAGGCAGTTAAGGCAAGTAGCATGGTCAGCCCAAAATTAACTCAGGGGCAGCCCCTTAGCCCTATATTGAGCCATTGGTCCCACTGCCAAAAAAAACCCTTGTACTCACAATATCTCAAGATAGAAATGACCGACACTTTTCATATGTGGTATATAGATTTGTAATGTTGATAGGAAGAACCCTCTTGTCTTTGGTGGAGGTCATTTGAGGTCACTTGGGGTGAAACTGTGAAAACCCCCTAAATGGCTTGTAATCACGATATCTCAAGATATGAATGACAGATACTTTTCATATTTGGTATATAGATTTTTCATGTTGAGGAGAAGAACTTTATTTTTGGTGGAGGTCAAAGTTCATTTGAGGTCACCAGAAGTTCAACTGGGAAAACTTTGTAAAATGACTTGTAATCACAATATCTCCAGATATGAATGACAGACACTTTTCATATTTGGTATATAGAATTGTCATGTTGAGAAGAAGAACGCTTTTGTTTTTGGTGGAGGTTACAAGTCATTTGAAGTAACCAGAGGTCAAAAACTGAAACTTTGTAAACGTGACATTACAACAGAAGAGGCACTGACAAATGTCTTCTACAACATGTTTTCTTTTCTTCAATTTTTTTGATTCCTTGCGGAAGGCAGGCAAGGAATCTATGCGATGGTGATGTCTTGTGTGTGTGTGTATGTGTGCACTCACAGACATGTTCCTAGCGGGTACCGAGGCAGTTGGCTCGAGCTTCACTCTTGCACGTCTTTCCTAGCTCACGCGCGGCTCAAAAATGGAGTGGCTACCCAAAAATTTGGCCACTGCAATGAGAAGTCATGCGTGGCTGCACGTGCATGCCTTGCCATGCAGCCCGCCCTCAAGCACGCAGCAAACCTAGCCAACTTTGCGGGCAGCTTCGCTGCTTTGCAATTCCCTTGTTTTCCCTACGGGGTCCTTTCCTACTACCCCTTAAGGCATTGAAGGTGCGTATGTATGTGCGTATGTGTGTTTGTGGCACTTAGCTTGTAATCGCGATATCTCAAGATAGGTATGACCGACACTTTTCATTTTTAGTATGTAGATTTGTCATGTCAAGAGAAAGAACCCTATTGTTTATGGCAGAGGTCAAAGGTCATTCAAGGTCACAAGAGGTCAAAGTCCGAAAACCTTGTAATCACGATATTTCGAGGTAGGAATGACTGACACTTTTCATATTTGGTATGTGGATTTGTCAGGATAAGAGAAAAAACCCTATTGTTTTTAGCAGAGGTCAAAGGTCATTAGAGGTCACGAGAGGTCAAAGTCCGAAAACCATGCAATTGCGACATCTCGAGATAGAAATCACCGATACTTTTAATATTTGGAATATAGATTTGTCATGTTGAGATAAAGAACTCTATTGTTTTTGGCAGAGGTCAAAGGTTGTCCGAGGTCACCAGAGGTCAAAGTTCCAAAACCTTGTAATCGCGATATCTCGAGATAGAAATGACCGACACTTTTCATATTTGGTATGTAGATTTGTCATGTTGAGAGGAAAAACCCTACTGTTTTCAGCAGAGGTCAAAGGTCATTCAAGGGGTCAAAGTCCAAAAACCTTGTAATCACACTATCTTGAGATAGGAATGACGGGCACTGTTTATATGTGGTATGTAGATTTGTCATGTTGAGAGGAAGAACCCTATTCTTTTTGGCAGTAGTCAAAGGTCATTTGAGGCCACCAGAGGTCAAAAGCTGAAAACCTTTATTGTTAACACGATAGCTCAAGGTAGCTATGACCGACACTTCATATTTAGTGTGTAGATTTGTCATGTTGAGAGAAAAAACCCTATTGATTTTGGTGGAGTTCAAAGGTCATTTGAGGTCACTGGAGATCGAAATTCGAAAACTTGTAAATGTATATCTTGGCACGGGGCCTAGTTGGCATAGGGGTGAGTTGTCATGGGGGCAAGTTGGCATGAAGGCGAGTTGGTATGGTGCTGAGTTGTCATAGGAGCGAGTTGGTATAGGGCCAGTTGGCATAGGGGCGAGTTGGCACGGTGCTGAGTTGTCATAGGGGCAAATTGGTATAGGGCGAGTTGGTATAAGGCGAGTTGGCATGGAGGCGAGTTGGCATGGAGGTGAGTTGGCATGTTGCTGAGTTGTCATGGGGGCGAGTTGGCATGGGGGCAAGTTGGCATGGAGGCGAGTTGGCATGGTGCTGAACTGTCATAGGGGCGAGTTGGTATAGGAAGAGTTGGCATGGGGGCGAGTTGGCATAGGGGTGAGTTGGCATGGTGCTGAGTTGTCATAGGGGCAAGTTGGCATTGGGGCGAGTTGGCATGTTGCTGAGTTGTCATGGGGGCGAGTTGGCATGTTGCTGAGTTGTCATGGGGGCGAGTTGGCATGGGGCAAGTTGGCATGGAGGCGAGTTGGCATGGTGCTGAACTGTCATAGGGGCGAGTTGGTATAGGGAGAGTTGGCATGAGGTGAGTTGGCATAGGGCTGAGTTGTCACAGGGGCAAGTTGGCATGAGGGCGAGTTGGCATGGTGCTTCATTGTCATAGGGGTGAGTGGGCATGGAGGCAAGTTGGCATGGTGCTTAGTTATCATAGGGGTGAGTTGGCATGGTGCTGAGTTGTTGTCATAGGGGGAGTTGGCAAGGGGGCAAGTTGGCATGGTGCTGAATTGTCATACGGGCGAGTTGGTATAGGGCCAGTTTGCATAGGGGAGAGTTGGCATGGTGCTGAGTTGTCATAGGGACGAGTTGGTATTGGGCGAGTTGGCATGGGGGCGAGTTGGTCATGGAGGGAGTTGACATGGTGCTCAGTTGTCATAGGGGCGAGTTGGTATAGGGCGAGTTGGCATGGTGCTGAGTTGTCATAGGGGCGAGTTGGCAATGTAGCAAGTTGGCATGGTGCTGAATTGTCATAGGGGCGAGTTGGTATAGGGCGAGTTTGCGTAGGGGAGAGTCAGCATGAGGCGAGTTGGCATGTTGCTGAGTTGTCATAGGGACAAGTTTGTATATGGGCGAGTTGGCATGGGGGCGAGTTAGCATGGTGCTGAATTGTCAGAGCGGCAAGTTGGTCATGGAGGCGAGTTGGCATGGTGCTTAGTTGTCATAGAGGCGAGTTGGCATGGTGCTGAGTTATCAAAGGGGCGAGTTGGCATGGGGTCATGTTGGCATGGAGGCGAGTAAGCATGGGGCGAGCTGGCATGGGAGCAAGTTGGCATGGTACTGAGTTGTCATAGGGGCGAGTTGGCATGGTGCTGAGTTGTCATAGGGGCGATTTGGTAAAGGGCTAGTTGGCATATGACGAGTTGTCATGGGGCCGAGTTGTCATGGGGGCCAGTTGGGGTAGGGCGAGTTGGCATGAATGTATTGTGTTTGTTTGGCTCTTGTCAATTTCCAAACCACAGTTCACAAAACATATTTTACAAAGGCAAGGAATCACTAAGCCTTTTGGCTTTCTGGTTGTTATTTAAATTTTGGTGGGGTTCAAGGTCATGTGAGGTCAGTAGGTAGCAAATTGTGAATGCATCATAAAAATGATGTAGTCAAGAAGTATAAAGCTTGAACCTGTGGGTAACAATGCATCCCCCTTTTGGCAAAGAATCACTAAGCCTATGGGCTGTCTGGTTAGTTTCCTGCTTTTCTTCCTCAGTTTGCCAGAACCCCAAAAGATCCACACACTAAGATAGTATTTCAGTTTAATGATTGTGGATGTTGGTGTCTTCATTATCAAAGCAATTGACAAGCTATCAAGTAACTCCTACTTATCCTACTTCTTCCTAATTTTTTAACCATCCTCCTACTTCTCCTTTTTCTTTGAAAATCCTGCTTTTTCCTTCTTTTTTCTACTTTTATACTTCAAAGCAATGCATTAAATGGCTGTTTAAATTAGTGAAAAATGTCTAAAAGAGTCATCATGGTAGCTGTCAATGTTGCTCAGTATCAAAGAATGAAGCTTGCATAAGTCCTACCTTTATCCTGTTTTTGGTCTAAAAAATCCTACTTTTCTCCTGTTTCATTGGGAAACTTAGTCTTACACTTTTGTCCTACTTTTCCAGCTGAGTCTACATGAAAACATGAGTTCACCTTGCCCTGTCAGTGACTAACTTCCTTTTTCTCCATGTTTCTCTGTCTGTATGATTCATCTTGTTAATTGCCCTTTCATGTTCTCCTTTGATTTATGTCAGCATTTCTCAACTGGTAGGCCATGAAGTCACATGAACATAGTAACAAAAAAGGGATAAGTTTTTATTCCAGTCTGTATTTTAATGACAATTGTCACATGCAACACAGATGTAATTTTATGCTGTTTAGTGATGTAACTTGTCTGGAATGATTAAGTATCAGATTTAACACAATTTTTTAATTAATGGTGAAAGGCATTCCTCAGGTAATTTTAGGTATCAAAAGTGGACCATGAGCTACAAAAGGTTGAGAAACCGTGCATCATCTTAGTTTTTTTTTGTTTGCACATTGAAACACCTGCCACATATAAGAGTTCTTGCTATGCTTATAAATATTCATGAAGTCCCTGGTAGAGTAACTTCTACATAGTACTAATCTTCACTGAATGTTAGTTAATAGCACAGATCTTACTTCCCACTATCAGAAAGGTTATCAGACTTTGATGCATCCTTAAGTTGACCTGATCATGTTACAAACACCTGGCTTTACTCCTTTTATTCTCAGTTCTTCTGTTTGTTTCCCTGGTGACTTTAATACACCTATTTATACTCATAACATTTGAGTAAATTTTTGTAAGTCTCACCCCCCAGATAGTTGTTTGCTTTGTTTACATCTTTTTGTACATCTACCGAAATAAATTGTAAATAGAATTGTAAATTGTAAATAGAACACCTGGTATGTCAGTGGCTATGAATATCCTTACATAAAAATGTTAGACATGGGAAAGAAAGGCCAACAACCTTTTTTGTGGTATAACTCGAAGGAAAACTGTCATTCTGCAAAGTATGAAAACCTTGATGCTATCCCAAGTAGACTGACAGTGGTAGACTTCATACGTAGTGTGTGGAAGACGGATGTTGATATTGCAATGCTTTTGTTTTGAAGATTGGGTAGAATGAGGTCAGCTTGCTTGGATACTCAGTAGGTAATGGTATATAGTGAGTGTCCACATATGATTCCCAAGGGTACGCTTTCAAGTGACTCCTACTTATCCTACTTTTTCCAACTCTTTAGACCTTCCCCTACTTCTCCTAATTTTTTTTTTAACTTATCCTACTTTTTTACCATTAAAAATTGAAGAAAAATGAATATTTGCATTATATTTTTTTATACATACAGAGTTACAGACCTGTCTTAAAGATTTTCTATGACTCCCAAGAACTTCATGCCTACTCTTTAGGCAGATTTCACAGTGAGATGGTCCAAAAGCGCCCTCAACATTACAAATCTAACCATTGTTACATTTATTGCAAAATGAATTTTATATTTTCTTCTAGCATGTAAATAAAGTAACACTTAAATGGACAAGATGATATAGAGTGATGGTTTTTGAAAACTCCTTAAAGATTGGTCATAATTTTCACAGCATTCAAGGAAGGGTGGGCCACTTTACAACAAGAATTTTACATAGTCAATATTTTATAAAAACAATATTTGTATCATTACAAATCACTTTGAAAATTTCCTGTGCTGCATTGTTGTGGATTAGAAGTACCAAAACTGTGTTCAATTTCACACATAACCATTGGATAGGCACATGTATAGTCATGTGTATGATCTAGACACATGTATAGTCATGTATGATTTACACATAACTCTTGTGTAGACTTTAAGGACACATACATAACTTTTTTGATGTGGCAAATACATAGCCTGATAACAAAACAAAAGTACTGATACACATTCAGTATATGTTACATGTGCATATGGAGGGAAAAATGGGAAAGCTAGAAATTAGTGGTATTTTTTGGTTGGAATTTTTGAAACTTGATGGACATTGTTCTTGTTTGTTTGCAAAACTGTGTAAAAATTGAGGCAAGTTTGACTTTCTTCCCTAGGAAGTAAACATTTATCCCAATTGTCTGTGTGCTAGTATCACAACAGTAGTTGCTGTTGCACACAGCATGCAGAAAGTACAGTGTATTTGTGTCTTAATTGATGGGAATCAGGGTCCTAAGCAGTAAGCTGATTCATGTTTGTTTATTTATTCTGGTCTTAAGTTGTATCATCAGTAAAATGTTTCATACATAACACAATTAAACATGTAACAAATGATAGACATTTCAGTGACTTTACGATGAGCTTAAAGTGGAACCATATAATCCTGTCATACGTACCAGGGTAGGCTACAGTTTGTTGAATGTGGTCACTGGCAAACTCCTTTATGTGTTGTTTATGGTTTAATAAATTGTTTTAAGTACACTAGCACACATATATAACCCTCTTTTGGACAGACATAACATGTGACTTTTGATTTTCCAATGTGATTGTTCTTAGCATTTTTCAGCACTTTATACAGAGCAATTAAACCGTATTATATAACACCTTGTTAATTTCTCTACATCTGATTGGAGGATTGGTGGTCACATGCCATGGGTTATTTCATACT
>WURT03024608.1:0-34692 GCA_009936505.3 Holothuria glaberrima | reverse complement strand
AAGTCTTTGGTATGACTCGACCTTGGAATCGAACCCGGGCCTCCCGCGTGAGAGGTGGATGCTCTACCACTAGACCATACAGGAGTCGAAACATCTCCTACATTTTTAGAGGACCTTTTTATAAAATTGATAACGAAATCCCCCATTGATTGTTATTTCGAACAATAGGTTTCCCCAGCGTAATCGAATATCTGTTTTAGATGGCAGAGGAATTAGTAGACTGTGGAATGAATAATCAGCGGCGTAACGACGAGCTTGGGAGCCCCGGCTCCTGGACCCAAAGGGCCCCCTATCAGGAGGACCAGTGGCGCCACCAGAGGTTGGCGATTTGGGGGCACTGTAGAAGATGGTACTTTAAGTCCACCCTAGATAGGCTACATCTGTCGCAGAAGGTCGGTATTTGTGTATTTTTGAGATAATTTTGGTAAATTTAAGATGGCTTAGATGCAAAATGGTACTATCTTTGAAAAATTCCCGAACTTACCATATAGTAAAAAACTTTCACAATTAAGTGAATTTTTATACTTTTGGTTGACTGTAAGGGAAAGCTGTGGTGACTAAGTGGAGGGGTAACAATTCCTTTCCTTGAAAAGTTCTTGTTTTTTTTGGTAAGGTGGCTTAGATGCAAAATGTAGGTTTCTTAGCAACTCTTGGAATTAATTACATGCATAGAAATAATCATTATTTAGTGATATTTTGGCTGTGGTATGGCACTCGTAATAAAAATGTGTAACGACAAAAGCATACTACGAATGTTACCGTATATGCTACTCATGACATTATGTTGCTCTCAGATTCTTCACTGATGAGAGGTCCCTGAAGAGGTCGGAGTTGTATTTTTGTCGGAAAGCGTTTTGGTTACAATAATGTATTATTGCCCCAGTAATGGTTATAAGATATGGAGTGTGTACCTTGATAAATGAGCGAGAAGCTCGCCGAAATTTTGCATTGAAAATCGTCCCCATAACAAAATTTGCCTGGAGACTTTGCACTGACACACTTTAAATTCCTAACAAAATGCATCAGCTAATTGAAGGCGAGTCTTCCCACTTAAATTAATTCCACTTCTTTGCATTCTTGCAATGCCCTGCTAATCCATAATGACTCCAATGAATAAGAACAATCGGCTTAATTGTAGAACCCTCACCTTTGAATAATGCGAATATGTTTGAGACGGTATTCATAGTAAACACGGCCACGAGGGGGGGGGGGGTGCACGCGCCCAGAGCGCGCGAAAATTTTATTACCTTGTTTACTGATATGTCCAAGAAACTCAATGCTCATTTCCATTCCTGAAGCAAGGAAAATTGCAGGTGCAATCCCAATTTCTTAGACCTTGAATTGACTTAGCCTAGCTTTTTCTGTGCATCAGTGTAGCGTGGGCCACTTCTGGTCGGGGACACCGGCTCAGCACGGTACGAGCCCATAGGAGTTACGCCGCTGTGAATAATCAGTAATTTAAGATAAAGCACCGTAAAATTCCGCGACTTCATCATGCATTGACCGTTTAGATTTCCAAAAAATGACGCAGAAAGTCAAATTTAGTACGTCGTACGACACTGAGTCGCTATTTTCAAATACTTTCTTAAACGATTTTTTCCTTATTGACTGAATAACGGAAATGATTTTTCATTTGTATTAATATAATACGGATAGACTGAATGATAGGTAATATAACTTTAAGAATGATATTCATTTTTTGTCCGTCTTTCACTTTTGGGACATTTTTATTGCATTAAAAAAACTATTCATGGCAAAATTATTGGGGGACTGCAGCTCCCCAGCCCCCCCCCCGTTCCGACGACCCTGTCGTAAGAAAACAAAAAGCCTTCTGCAATCGTTATCGCAATTATTATAAAAAGTATGGGCATAATCAACGCTGTCCCTGCTCAGTTTGTCCCATCCTGTTTTCATTTTGGGCCAGTATTATATTTTTGTTCGAAAGGAACCTTCTTGTCATCTTTTAGACCAGGGTAAAATGTAAAAACTGTTGATCCAGATTCCTCTAGTTAAAGTAGGTTTTAAAAAATAAAATAAGTAAAGCTAAAACTCCCAGTTCTCTCGTCAACCTTATAATTTCAAGGTCGTCTGACCGCTAGCAGACAACTAGATTCTTAGCTTACTTGCAGTATTCTTCTCACATACGATTAAGCCATTTCAAATTATACTATACCCTTGTTCGGTAACGTGGCAGTGTCTATTGCCAACATTCCTTGGTTTCGTCGCAATAGAAAGTCAATTTATCTTTAAAAACATTAAGTTTTCCCTCGAATATCGGCAATTAGTGAAACATCACAATCTCGTTTCATGGAGTCTCTTTGCAATGGTAGAGTAGGTACTGATGGGGTTGCTTATGCGTCATATGCCGATAAGAACATGACCAGACATTGTAGGAGTTTTTCACACGGATACACGATTAACAAAAATAAAAAAATTCCTTGTTTTTCCATCTAATACCACTTCCCTGGTTTGACTATTTTCGGTACCCACCGACGGTCGTGCTTCGTGGGATTCAGGCTAGAAAGTTACCCTTGTTTTTGCGATGCAGGTTATAATACTTCAGCAAATTTTTCTGCTTCTCCGAACATAGAAATGCGAAAACACTCAGAAACCTATAAAGGTTTTCTCGAACTGAAATGTAGCACGAAATTGTAAAAAGTTTGTGACAGCAGATCGGGAAACAACGCATTTCCATATTTACAACGTTATTATTATCTCGTCTCTTTATATGAAATGGAAAGCAAAATGAAGTTATGTGTTCGGCTACATGCTACATCAGAAATGTGAAGGTGTGGGTGTATATGTGTGTCTTAGTATGTGAGTGTGTGTGCTTGCAAAATAAGTGTGTCACAAACTCCTCGAAAACCGTAAGACCGATATTTCAAACTTGTTGATATTCTTCACTCACGTGAGCCCAATGCACGACGCTATTGGTCGAAGTTTAGAGGATAGCTGCCCAAGCTGGAAATCGGGTTTTGCCGTTTTTGCCTATCAGTAAATTAAACAAAATGTTTTACCCACGTGATAAGAGAAACACTTGACTGACTTTTAACCAGTGCTTTTTGATCGCTAAGGACAGGTCCAAACATTGGTCAAAGGGGAAATTAATACATTGCAAAGGCGACCTTAAAAATATCAGGGTCAAGTCAGATTAATAGACTGTGAAAGTTGTTGCATAAGTCATCGTGGCCATCTCGATGACTAAGCAAATAGGCTGCATTTTAAATCGACGTGAAATAATGTTAGAGGTTTGTAGTTACATTAAGGTATACAATCGAACGAATTTGGAAAACTATATATTACTTGACCTACATGAAAAGATTCAATCCACAAATTGCTAGTTTTCTGTTTTATTGGGGTAATTGAATGTGAAGAATCATACTAAATTTACAGATCTAGTTTAAGTTTTTCGACGTTAATGAGATTTTCGTGGTTGCGAGTTTGTCAACCACGGATCTAGACTTTACGTGTACTGCGGACACGTAGCCAAGCAGAAGGTTTGAGAGTTCAGCCCCCAAGACTCAAATGTGAAAAAGTTACTGAAAATGATCATCTCTCAGGGGCTTTTCCTACCCATGCCAGTGGCCTAAGGCGGCCCCACACCCATAGGAAGGGCTTTACAGCCTAGTGGTTATCCCGAGGTCTTTGGTTAGGGTGGTCTGAAACTCCTCTGGAACAAAATCATGGCTATCATGTGCCTATGATTGTGTAATTACCTCATCTTCCTACATGAAAGCATAGAATGATAAGATATTGTTCTCCACATCAGGTATGTGTAGGTAGGAACCTTACCATTGAAACTAATTACGTCATGTATCAAATGTAAGAGTTCAAGGTCAAATTTCCTAAAATTTGGATAATTCAAATATTTGATTGTAAGGATGGTGAAGAAAGTCATATCAAAGGTAATATTTGATTTTATTTGTGTACAAAAGTGTGTCACGTAACCTAAGTCATATCAAATTCAAACATTGGGGTTGACAAATGTCCATTGAAAACTATGCATGCTTCGATTATATGATCAAAATGTAAGCGTGTGGTGTTAACGTGAATTTAGTTAAAATTAGTTGTTTTTTTTTTTTTGGCATTATTCTGCTAATTGAAGTCTTGTAAAGTTCAAACTTGGTAGAGAGGTGTGTCACTCTATAGAATGCATGCGTTTTAAGCCAGTATCTGTCGGTCAGTTTGTGAACAATTTCAGTCATAAAATAGGTATAAAAGTTGAGGGACATGACATTCGCAACTCCATGGATTGTCTCGGTTTTAATTACTTGTTTCCAAAACTTTAGAGATCGATTTTTTGTGTACAAACAAATCAAAATAAAAATATTTCTGTCATCTGTATTTCCAAAAGATTAAATATATATAAAGTGCAGCCGTGATTTCGAATAATGTTGGGAGAGATTAAGGAATAAGATGATCATACGCCATGAGTATCGGGGGAATGCATGTTGGTTGGAACTCTTCTTGGCAGGGACAGCAGAGCTACCCTTCTCACCTTTTGGTGATACTGAACTACAGTGTACAAAAATTGTTATCTTACAACCAACGTAGCGGCTGTCACAACTGTGGAGTTTAGCATTACACCAAGTTTTCGTTTTAGACCTGCTTTTGTTCGTACATGGATTTTTGTCGACATTGCCACTATGTATCTACTGCAAATGTATGCCTTCATTTATAGCGCATAAAGACATCTATTTGCTCACTGAAGGATTCTTGCAGGTTAACGAGTGCCGCGAAGCTCATTCTTCAATAAATCGGTGAGTAGCCAGGGAACATGTGAATACAGTACTGATGCCCTTCTAACTCTACACCGAGTCAGGTGTACTCACAACTCTATAGTGTGACATGAAGGGCTAGAACTGGCCGTATAGTAAGAATAAAATACTCTGGTGTAATATGGCTCATCAGAACGTGGTTAAAGCGAGAAAACACTCACTCTCTTTATCGGTGGCGTTCTTAAGCATCGGAATTTTCTGCAACAAATACAAATAAATATGTGATTTAGCTTACTTGACAAACCAGAAGGTCATATGGCTTAGAGATTCCTTGCCATATGATAGATTGTAACAAACATGAATCACTCACATGACAAGCATGAGATCCCTCACAATAATCCTACTTGACATATCATGTTAATAAGGTAAAAAAAATTATGAAATCTCATGACCAAAACTGACCTTTCACTTCCACTTAAAACAATAAGTTTCAACTACCCTATATGGCCATGTACATCCAAAAAATGAACAAAACACAGGCCAAGTATGAGATCCCTGTTATCCTCCTTAAAATATTATGTTTTCAAGGTTTTGACCTTTTGTGACACTAAATGACCTGTGACCAACACAAAAAATGGCAGGAATCATCTAATTAATATGGGCAATCTACATGCAAAGCATGAGATCCCTCAAAGTTATCCTTTCTGAGATATAGTGTTTACAAGGTTTTGATTGTTTGACTCCTGGTGACCCCAAATTTTCTTTGACCACCAAAACAATAGGGATCATGCACTCAATATGGGCAATCAATATGCTAAGTATAAGATCCCTCACATTTATCCTTTTGGAGATATCGTGTTTACAAGCAATTTCCAAGGTTTTTACTGTTTGACCTCTGGTGACCCAAATGATCTCTGACCTTCACCAAAAACCATAGGAGGCATTTACTCAATATGGGCAATCCTCATGCTTAGTATACGATTCCTCACACTTACCCTTCTTGAGATATGGATTTACATGGTTTTCACCTTTTGACCACTGGTGACCTCAAATGACCTTTGACCTCCACCAAAAACAATAGGGATCATCTACTTAATATGGGCAATCTACATGCCCAGTATGACATCTTTCGGAGTTACCCTTCTTGAGATATCGGATTAACAAGGTTTTAGCCCTTTGACCTCTAGTGACCCCAAATGACCTTGGACTTCCATAAAACACTAGGGATCATCAACTCAATATGGGCAATCCACATGCCAAGTATAAGATTCCTCACATTTACCCTTTTTGAGATATCGTGTTTACAAGGTATTCACAGTTTGATCAATGGTGACCCCAATTGACCTTTGACCTCTGTCAAAAGCAATAGGGATCATCTACTCATTAAGGAAAATTTACATGCCAAGTAAGACATAACTCAAGGTTACCATTCTTGAGATATCGCGTTTACAAGCGGAATCACATACACACACATACACACGCACACTCACGACATCACCATCGCATAGATTCCTTCTGTCTTCGGCAAGCAATCAAAAACTAGTACAAAACTTTGGGTTGTGGGACAAATTTGCAAAGCACACTGCGAAGGATGGAAAAGATTTGACCGTATTCTCCAATCAACATTTACTATGTACGTTTTCTAAAGGGCATGCAATCGATTATCACGACAGCAAATTCCTTACTAGTATAGCAAAATCTTATACACGTTATATTAAGCAATTCCAAAGGATTCTTCCACGGCTTTCACTTCCTTTGTTAAGATGAATATGGTTACCATTATAGCAGATTTTGTATAAATTCATAACTCTAGTTAACCTAAGTCGAATGTAATCGGACATCTCGTTCCGTGGGGCCCAGTGATGGATTATTCCTGAAAATGACCTGCTACTTATAGTGTACTGCTAAGCCGCATTCTTATTTACAGAGAGTGCTGCGTGCATACATAGGTAAAAAAAGTGGCTTTTAATAACCCAATACTGCTAAAATAATGCAAAACGTTTCACATACAATTTGCACGGCCTGAACCTTAAACCCTATGGACCTACTAATTTCTACTACATCACCCAAAACCCAATCGGAAAGTGTCTGTATGGTCTGGGTAGCTGCCAGTACGGTTTTTTGTTTGCTAACTTTTGGATGATTACAGTTTTACACAAATTTTGCTGATTTTTTATCAGTGATAAGGTTTAAGTTACAAAGAACTCTTCTGTCTTGGCATTAAATTTTTACGTTTCCATTTTCATCAATGAAACTGATGTCAATTAAATTCAACATTTAAGGTTTCCTCTACCCTTACGTATCGTATTTACAAGTGTGAATCAGGAGCAGGAGTATAAAGGGTAAAAAGTCTGCAAGTTCTCCACCATGTACAGTATTTACTGTACATGCTGTGAAAATTGGCTGTGTACGCAGATAAATGTCGTGAAAGGGGTAATACTTAACGGGCTCTCGTTTTAAATTACAAGACCTTGCAATAGCAGACTCTTCTGCATTTTCTACCCTCTGAGTGAAGCAAAAGCAGTCGAATAAAACTTTATATTAAGATAATTAAAACTTTGAATTTGAAACAAACTTAGCTTTCTGCTGGGGAAGATAATGATGTGCAAAGGAAGCAGAATGGAGAGCAGGGATACTGGGAGAAAATGAGATTCATTAACAGAAAAACATTTAGAAAACGTTCCAGTCCGATGCCATCGTGGGTAAGTAACTCAGTAAAATTTCCCCCAACATGGATATTATTTTACCAGGCTAGGGTCCTACTAATTGTCAATCGCCGGATATTCGGTAATTACATATTTCATACATGCAAGAGGTGTGGATCATTGATGTAATTTCCAGGATCAAATTTAGCCACGACTTATTGAGAGTAAAGTTTACTATTCCTCTTTCGTATCATGTGATTGAATGCCAATACAACAAAACAACACAGTCAATTAAGGTTATTGGGCTGAAGTCAGCCTATCTCCAAACTTAGTTCAAATCCACTAACCCCTTGCCTTATTGGTACACTGAACGCCTTGAGTGAGTTTTGTTCATGGCAAGGTTTTAAAATAAAACATGCTACCCGCTGGCTGTAGGTACCCAGAGTAGGAGATCAACCCGGAACAATAATACAATGTTAGACTTTTAAACTGGTAGGGAAGGTTGTGACAAATACTTGCAAAGTAATTTCAGACTTACATGAATTCCTATTATGACATTTTTTATCATGTGGAACTTTCTATATCACTTTGTTCAGTAAAATCAAACACTAATTGTCTTTCGTTGTGCAGAGTTTAACAAGTCTTCCTTAAATATAGAACTATTTGTTTTTTATAAGTTGCTCAATAAACCATACTTAAGAATGCACATATCAGAAACATCCCGTATTGGTATAAAGATAAATTATCTTGACTAATTGTTCAGAGTTTGCTCTCGTGTGATCTAAGTTAACGTATAGCTTGCCCCAAAACAGTGATCACTTATTTGGTACGACATATCCATCAACTACGGGAGATTGTCCATTCTTGTCTTGCACACGCTAAAACAGTCCAATAAACATTAAATTGGGTCTGATGCAACCTCCTTAACTATTAGGTATTAAGGTACCATCCAAGTTGGTTAAAAAGTTATCCTTTACTCGGCGAAAATTCATCCAATATGGATATTTTTCTTATCAAACTTAGGTCGTTCTTTACTAAAGTTTAGTAAGTGACCCAACTTGATTAAAAGTTTACACAACTATGTGTAGGGTGTAGGTCGTTTACTAACTTACATACACATACATAAATCTGCATATATAAAACCATACACACTCATCCTCACACATCGATATCACCTCATCATTATTGCTGATTAGGTTCCGCTTTACAATAACCATAAAACGCTTTATAAGTAAGGGGCATATTAATGACCTGCACACTCACCTCCGGTACTGCAGTTTCGTTTCCCTTTGTTTTTGTATCTTTGGTGTCTGTGGAGTATATGAGATCACGCATTTACACAACATGTGACAGGTTTTCAAAAGTTTTGAGTTCAATAACGCCTTACATTAACGAAGGAACCGAAATCTTGCTCAGAATAAGTAGTATTTCAATACTCTTACGATTTTACTGTACTTATTTCTCAGTAACAAATTGTAGCTTGTATCTTTAACACGTGTCTTCCTTAAACAACACCATCTTGTATCTCATATCCATTACCTCAATCTTACATTGTTCAGAACAAAATATATATTTAGTTTGTCAAAATGTCCATTGTTTTTCACCTTTTTTTGACAACTAGTTTAATATATATAGGGTTTAATGTGTCTCTTCATTGTCATGGGTACTTATTCTTCCGTTAATTGAATAAAAGTTAAAGTGTGACAAAATACCTTTTATTTCTTTAAAAGGTAGATGATTGCAGCAGCGAAACAAAGTAGCACTAACAAAAGCAGGAAAGCTATAATGAAAGCCCACCATGGGAATCCTTTTGTGGTACCTGTTGGTAAAAATTAAAATAGAAAAGTGGGCCATCGGCTGAGGAAAGTCCGTAACCAAAGTGTTTATTACCAACACGGGGAATCTGGAGGCGGATATCACCATGCGAATTCACACTAGAAAAACATTTAGGGGATAGTTTAGACCATTCTGCTGAAGTGATGTTTTCAGTTTGTAATGTGTACGGGGCAGAAATGTAATTAAAGTACTCATTCTGCAAAAATAAAGAAAATTGAATGTAAGTCAAGCACTTTTTTGCAATAATATCCTCCCATGATACAAAATGGCATTTTGAATGAAGTACAAAAGCAGGAACCACCACCCTATTATACAAGCCCTTTAGCTCAAAATCTCAACGCTCATGGTACACAAATTTGAAATCGTCGTAAAAGACCTACTCGTGCGCTTTCATATAAGGGGTATCTTGTGCCCGTTGAAAACCTCTACAAGAGTCCAGGGGCCACGAAACGGACCCAAATTTGTGTGTAATTTAACTGAGGAATAATAAGTGGTATGCTACCTAAAGGCCTAAACTGAACGAGCGTGCAAAGGCTTATGTTATATGTACAGTACGAGTAACAAAGTAATTTACCTTCTCCAGCCAGCTACATTGTTCGTTCTCAATCATGACTTTAACCTATATGCGTTCGGGCACAAATGCTGCTGCACCCTCGTCAGGAAGTAGCCTTGTATGCTTATACGTTAGCGTGACGTCAGTACATATGGTCCATTGAAATAGACTATCATTACATCATTCAATCACATTTGTAGTTGTTTATATACGTACAGTCAGTGTAGTTGAAGAAAGAATTATCTTACCACTGTTGGGTAACTTTTCCAAACAAGTGATAGAGCATTCCTGAGCAAACACTGTCTAATCTAACACAGTCATTTACCTCGCGTTTAAAGACAGCTTTAATTAGTTATTGCGATAACAGGTGAATGATATTTTCGATTCCTTTCGAAGTATGCAGCATCAAAATGAAACTTGCCTTTCGTTTCAACCATTTTCCCATCGAGAGAGTACGGTGGATCCTGAAATGCTCTTAAATAAAAAAAGATCTGAAATTCTCTAAAAATATTGTACAAGATTATGGACCGACTAATTCTAGACTGTGATTGACCTACTTAACCTTTTAAGTTGACATTACTGTATTCGAGTCCAAAAGTCAGTAAAATTGCACGCAGGTGTAACGAATTTTACCTTTGCCTACCTTTTAGTCCCGCCACGTCTGTTTAGAGTACAATTATTCACATTAAACATCTGTGGCTAGACATTAGTATCGGGAATCGCTGACGTCGGGAACTTAGTACTTAAACTGCAGGTTTTGTTATGACTATTTTGATATTTTGGGTTAAAACTTGATTGTTGAAGACTTCAGTCTTTCAGGCTTTCACATTAGAGAATTAGATCCCTTGAAAGTTGTGCAAACATGGTCTGTCCTTGAAGTCTCTTCTTGTTTTTCAACTGACAAAAAGCCACATTCTTGCAGATCACATAGTCCAGTAACCACCTATACTTCAAAGGGGATCTGAACTCCCAGTCTTTTGTCGGGCTGTGAAGACCTGGTGCAAATTCCAAGTACATTTTGTTGATTGCGGATCTTTATTGTTAAAAAAAATCGACCAAGTCGTGACGCTATCGGCCAGTTCATGAAGTCCACTTTAAAGAGGAAGATTTTTCTAATGATCCCACTTGCTCAAAATTTTTAGATAAGGGAACCATTACTGTAATTTACGGTTCCAAGTTCCTCTGTTTAATTGCAACACCAACGCCTATGTAGTTAAGGCACATCCATCATGGCGTTGCTAGTCATGGGAAATGGGGACATTTTACAACAATGTGTGCCCCCAGATTAGATTTTGATTGTTGAAGACATCATGTAGACTACCTGTACCTTATACAATTAAATATTGCTTCTAGTGTTGAATGAGACAGTAAATGATCTTAGTGATGGCACTTGGGACGTTAATCTGAGTTTTGTTTGAAAAAGAAATACTCCTATCCTCTGTCCAGTTTCACATGACGTTATTCAAAGTTTCATTTACATCAGAACACAGCTTGGCTTCAGTCCTCATCAAAACCGAAAAGATTAATCTTTGAATTTAATTGACACCGGGACACATTCTGTATGTGCCTCCAAAAAACCACTGTTCATATTTGTCCTTTGTAAATTAGTTAAGGATCGATTGCTTCGAATGCACATATATAATTGATGGGAAAAGATCAAAAGCCAAATTCCTGCATTCTAACTTTCGTTAACAACATGAAATATTGAGCTTACCATTGGCAATTACTTCAAAAACTTTCGTAGAAGTAGTAATTCCATTACTGATGACACAAATGTAGGTTCCTTCGTGCGCCTTTTCAAAAGATGAAATAACTAGACTATTTCTATGACCGCCTACTTGAAATTCGTCATTGTAAATGTTGGTCGCGTAACCATAATCAGAACCCAAGCCGACAGCTACGGCATTTTCTTGACCCTTTTTTCTCCACACAAAATATGAAGCGTCGTATTCCCCACAAGGCAATGTCACGTTAGATTCTACTTTAACATTTAATCTCTCAACTACTGAAACAGGTGGTTCACTTTGATTATTTTCTATAAGGATAGTGGCCTCTCTGTAGGTATGTGGCATGATGCCTCCTTGACACGAGATGAGTAGCAGACGATTTGTTTTATTGGACAGGATTGTTGCTTGTATTAGAGTGGTGTAATAGATGCTATTACGGATGAGGGTTTTATTTGAGGATAGACCTAAATCACCATCCGAAGTCTTCAATACAAACGATAAGCTAGCTGGTGGTCGGCTGTCTTGGACGGAACAATTTACTGTAAACTCAGTATTCGTTGATTGGTAACAGATGCCATTTACACTGCATCCGTCAATTACTGGGTAGGGTTCTTTTGGCACCACTGTGAAAAACAAAGTATACCCTTAAAAGATCGACAAATACAGAAATTTTGTCTGCTATTGTTGCAGCCAACATCAATGGGGCTACGAGCACATAATGAGTACGACTATGAGTATACGTACAGGAACATGATTACTGATACCAGTACAAATTCGTGAGTGTAGGTACTGGTCTACGTTATGGGTACAGTCAAGTTGGTAGGTCAAAAAGGATATAGGAAACATTAGCATTTGTATTACACAACTGGTTGGTCCTGATGTTGGCGTTAAAGTGTACCCCAAGTCTTAAAATTCAAAACTATATATTACAAAGCTTCAAAATACATCCAAATGGTCCAACTCTCTTTTCACAGGACACTCCAGAGCTGTGACATAAAATGTTGGAGCTTATTCGCTCAATTTAAAATGGTAGATTGCGAAATAATTCATAAGGTTGTTCTTGTACCACTCAAATTGCCGTCTTTGTATCTGTGTTTTTTCGAACGCCTCTGTACCTTGTGCCGAAATGTGATCATTGTGTTACTGTTTCAGAGTGATTTAGCTATATAAGCTCTCTCCGTGCAACAGGCTACGCAAAGGAACAGTAAATTATTTCAAGATCATATGATATAAACATCTTAATTTCAAAAAGGAAACAAGCACAGGTAATGTGTGTTATACAAGAAGAACATCACACTTTTTTGCTTCAATCGACTATTTCAAATAAAGTGAATAAATTAACACTAAGCAATGTAGTGGGCTATAAAAATTGGAGTTGGATGAGTGGAATCCATTTTCCAACCTCTAAAATATATATTCTTGTAATTCTAGACTTTAGGTCCACTTTAGGTTGTTATCGATTTACTGAATTTTACTTATCAGGGGAATAAGTACTAATATTTCTCCTACTACACGCCTCTGGACGGAAAAGGTCCTCGGTCACAACGGTAGAGAAGCTCTTATCAGAAAATGTAGGCTAAGATAAGAGACCATGAAGGAAAGAAAGGTAGTCATTAAATCTGAGATCAAGCGGAACAACGGGAGGCATATGCAGAAGTTAAATGATTAAATGGAGTTGTCAGGGTAGATAATTTAGACAGATATTTTCCTTTTTACATTTTCCGTCATGTCCACTTTGTGTTTTGTCTGTCAAATTGGCATGGCAGCTAGATTTACCTTGAACTATTCAATAATAATAATAACGTACCATACACGATGACACGAACATCTTCAATATTTGGATCGCCATCACTGGTGTAGAGTACGTTGACTGCAAAAGAAGTATCATGCTGCAAAGAAACTTCATTAATAATGAAAGATCCATTGTCTTTGATATCAAATTCCCCTGATGTAAATCCTCGGCCACTCTTCTGTGATTGTGTGATGATCATAAACGGACGCTCGCTACTCGTTATATGCGTAGTGTTGAACCAGAACACTCCGTAAAAACTTTTCTCAAAATTACAAGAGATAGTAGCTGTCCTTCCCAGTTCGACATACTGAGGTGACTCACAGGCCTGACTGCTTCCTTCGACTGTCCATATAAGGGTGAAACAAATGTTGAAATTAGAATTGTCATTTTCTTCCTGATTGACTAGAATGTGTTTCATACTGCTTTTTCTTACACATCCATCTTAGATGAACCGAAAACCGATCAAGTTGGAACTTAAGCAATATAAGACCAAATACTTGACTAACTTCGGTTCAAAAGAGCCTTTTCTGGGTCTTAATTTCCAATGAGCATGCGGACATCTTGAAAACTGCGGATAAGTAACCTGACTGTTATCCTACAACACGTACTAGGAAATTGCGTTAATATTAGAAGATATTCAAACCATCCGTTTTAAGATCAAATGCGAGTGTGAGAAGGGTTCTTACCTATCGTTTTGTGCCCTGATTAACACGACCATCGTCTTCTTGATCTTAAAATTTGTCTTATATTCTGTCCCACATTTTGTGTTTTGCTTCTATGTGTGACCAGCGAGGTTGCTTATCTTCCTTACTTCCCACAATTCCTTGAGGCAATCGTAATTGCGAAAGGGCATATTGTAGGCAAAGGTGTGACCCAATTTCGGTTCAGTACCCATTTGAAAGTATTCTGTTATTTGAACCAGTGGTTTCTAGAGTATGGAGGTCAACTTCGAGTAAGAAGGTTTGGTATTGATATCTAAGTCGACTTTGCAGCAATTGATCTTTTTATCTTTTTCACAGAAAACGTTAGATTTTAAAGGTGAAAATGCATGTCATCTACCACCGTACATGTCAATATTTACACAAACCATACTGAGAATTCAGGTATGGGCCAAACGTAGAACTTCCTGCCAGTCCTTCATCTGCGCAGGGTATGAAATTTATGTTTGGGTGTTACAAAGGGACATGAGATAAAGTCAGGAATGACCCAGATTTCCATTAAGCCAAAAGGGTAAGTGATTCCTTGCTAAAAGGAATTTTTGTTTTTGCATTGAGGTGAGGTCATCATTCTTGCGACATCATGTTTTACGATGTTTTCACCACTTGACCTCTGGTGATTGTACATGACCTTTGAACTCTATAGGTAATCTGCACCCCGACCGTTTATGTGAGAAAGCAAACACTTTCCATTACATCGTCGATGAACTAGTTTTAGTTATGTTATAGTAACAGAATCCTTCACACGTGTTCATAATCAGGTAATTAAAATTAGAATTACCAATGGCTGAAAATTTATGCTTTTGAAAAAGATATGTTTTTCTCTAAAGTTTTTCTTCGGAATAGTACAAATATTCTGGCCTAATTTTTCGGTGCTCACGATCGTGAAACAACACAATTACTAGGTATCGCCCACTGTCTGTTTAGTGTACGAGGTTTTCAAAGTTTCACCTCTGTTGGCCTGAGATGAGCTTTGACCTCCAACAAAACCCATAGGCTCACTCTCTTTCTCTTAAAATGACGAATCTCTATACAAAGTATAAAATATATCCATCATCCCTGACATGAAATATCGTGTTGTTGCAAAGTCTGGTTTTTGACAACCTCAAATTACATCTGAGCTCTTTTAAAAAAAATAGGGTTCTTCCTCTCAATATGATAAATTTACTTACCAAGTAGGAAAAGTGTCCATCATTGCTAACCTGAAAAATCTTTACAAAGTTTGTGTTTCCATCTCCGGTGACCTCAGATAGGCTTTAACCTCACCTCCCTGCTGTAAAAAGCAATAGAGTTAATTTTGTAGCCATAACGCATCCACATGCCATTTTGAAAAGTATCCATGCTTCGTATCTAGAGATGTTTACAAAGCTGTCAGTTTGTGACCTCTAGTCACCTAACATGACCTTTCATCTCCACCAAACAATAGGGACTTTTCTTAGTATGGAACATCCATGAGAAGTGTCCATCTTTGCTATGTTGAGATATCGTGTTAAAAGCCAAGCGTCACAAACACATACATAGCCTTAACACACACCCATAAATTCATTCTCCAGGGTAAATGCATAAATTCTTTTCGCCTTAGGCAAGGAATCACAAACTTACGTAGTTCACCTTTTTAGAGCATTAATCGCAATGGCAGAATTTACTCATAAATGACAAACCGTGTATGGATCATATATATTTGTCAGGAATTTTACCCGGAATCTATTTGGTAAATATCTGCCAGATATGTGAACAATGATGGGTCATACTTTGAATCTCCCTGACGTTCCACTGAACGCAAGCATTAATTAGCCGTGAGTGTACAAGGAAGATCTGACTTAAATGGCTTCAGCAATTAGATCGAATTCAACTAAATACACAAGATGTAATCCATTTTCATGGCTCAAAGAAAATATGTTAAAAACAGTAAATTTGTGTAAAATACCATACAATTGGTTTTTAGAATTTCACATAAAGTCAGGAAAAATACCATAATCTTTTCATATCTAGCTTGAAATGGCCAATTAAAATTTGATTTGCCTACTTATCGTGAGTTTTTGATCAAGTCATACCTGGCTTGATATGAGCAAAAATTGTTTCCACAAACTCGGAGTTCTTACAGCTGGTTTGATCGCCCTATATAATAGATAAAGTCCTAATCATTATTCCAGATGTAAAGCCTTGTGTGGGTCTTAGAGCAGGAATTGGGAAACTTTTTCTGCCAAGTACCGTGTAGGTATTTGTTATAACATCTGACGGCCGGAGCTCTTCCAGAAACGCCAGGGCTAAGCTTTTTTATCTACATTTAACTCATGCCAACACGCTGTCCAAAGCATGCGAAATTGAGGGGACTGGTACTGTTCTATTACAGTTTCATCGTTTTTCTGTCATAATAAAAGAGACTATCCAGAAAATGGAAAGCTAGTTTATCTGGTGATAGATATATTTTTATGAGTCTTTCTGTTAATTACAATTTGAAATCCATCGCGGGCAGTATCAAATAGTCCCAAATAAGTCGGCGGTTCCCACCTCTGTTTTAGAGTAAGACAACAAAGAGGAACAAAACTGATTTTGACTGAAATGAAAGACCACACGTACATATATTTGTGCTGAATCGGAAGACACAAGACGTAAAATTACTACCCACGCCCTTATGAAACTTAAAAGGAGCGTTGACAATGTATACACACATAGTTAAGTGTATCCTTCGAATTGCCACTGTTTTCCTTGTTTTGCTACAAGTGTAGAGCACATGGCTTTAAGTACCAGGTTGAAAAGACACAGGAATGAAGTAATTTACAGCAACGGTTAATCATTACAATGTTAAAAAATCTGGGATCTATTTTTTCAAAGATTTTGATAAGGAAGTAAACGATTTGCTTCAAAACGAAAGTTCAGCATTGATTTAGAACAAACGTGATAATAAGTACTCGGTCAATTAACAATTGAATGATCGATCATTCAAATGCCTGCTCAATAACGACATCGTATGATTTAGTTTTTTTTTTTTTTTCAAATGGAAAGTGTTTCATTCTGTGCTATTCCCGATACTTAATATGCATTTTGGTACTTTGCATTTCAAAACCAGTAACATGACGTAAAGCAATGAGATGTAGGTCCCGCCTTGCGTTACTAGAGCTTTTCAGCGTTGAACAACTGGACCATAATTATTACGCATTTATTAAAATAAAAGTTACTTTGTGAGCATTTAATAATTCTAGAACTTTTACCAAGTAAAAGGTATGAGCCAGAAAACACAAATATCCATTGGACCAGGAACCATTGTAGTGACATCTTAAAGCGCGGAGTAAGACCTAGGAAAGATACATTTTGAGAGATTTCATTAATCTAAGAGTTCAGGTATCTGCATATTAAGCAGAAGGTGTGGGTTCGAGTTCCAGTGGATTTAGTAACGTATTACTCACAAACACATACACACACACACATATATATATATATATATATATATATATATATAAAGCACAAAAGAAAAATAGACGCATATTATATAGGTCTTCTATTTTTTTCTTTCCCAGTAGAATACTTACAAACTTTGTCTGAAAAATGATGTGAGAACTGCCAGTGTTTTTGTCATATCCAGAGTGCACCACCCATCGTGCAGGTTAATCCAATGGCAGATACGTTTCACAAAATCAGGAAACAAAAACAGAAGTAGCCGGCTACATGCACTACAGCTGCAAAAGCTAGTTGGAACTGGAAGGAAATATACAGTTATAAGGTTGTGTTGTAAAATGAAAACAGCTCGTTTCATTTTTCCATGCACACGTACATGACAAGCAAAGTTGTTTCAATGCTTACAATTTACGTTTTGTGTAGCGACTGCTTCCCCTTTCATGTCGGAATCATTCTTGACACTGAGCCACCTTCGCAATCCGAGTAACGAAGGTCGTACACCCAAACGTTTTGTTGCTAGGCATTTTGTTTGGCGCTTAAACCGTCAATCAAGCAGCAAAATTGCATCACACTACGTATGGAAGATTTGGGTGCACTGAGGCATGGGGTACTTTCAAACAGTATGTATGTCAACATTTATTTTAAGTACATCCAACAATGTGGCGGTAGAAGATAAAGAAGCTAAATCCATTTAGTAAAGATCATTACGTGGCTTTATATCACAGGCTTATCGAAAGCTGGAAGAAGACATGCAGAATGGGTTCCTTTGGGGCAATATCACAGTTCTTCGTGAAATGCCAAACGTAAATATTTTCCAAAATGAGAGGAACAGTACTAGTAAAAATGTGTTTCAAACTTGATACCAACTTGCAAAAACACACAATATTTTGTCGTCTGGGGATAGGGGCTACGAATCCTAAAGTTCATTTCACTACCTAAGAGGAGTAACAAAATCAGTCCGTCCGTCAGTGTACAAAGAATATTTCCCCAAACATGTTGATGGCTGCCCTGTTACATGATGGTGTTCACAAATACTTACATATTTTATTTCGTGGAGGTGGACCATATATAAAAGGACGTCACTGCAACGTTTCAACTTCCATTGTCAAAACAGAGTCACTGTGAAAGGCGTTATTTGTAGTGCTGTTTCCAACGTGGAAAAACCCAGAAGGATGTGTCGGACAACCGTGTATACCTGAGAGGAAGGAATGACCCAGAATCGAGCAACCACACTGAATGTCTTGACAGGAAGACGACCCAAAGAAGAATAATAAAATGTACAGAGTTGAACTTTTCCTGCTTGCTCAACTTGCAATTACTAAAGGACTATAAGCTTGCTAATTCAATTTCTCTTGTTGGACCACCAATGTGTTGTGTACAAGCATATTATCGTTCATGTGTAATTCCACTATTGTGCAGTTTTGTATATTGGACACCAATTCAGCATAGGCAACTGGAGGTGGTGATTTGTTTATTTATTACCCTCAAAGCCAAGTAGGCCTATATATACATAGGCTAGCACTTATGAAACGAATTTGTATTTGCGACAAAGGCATAAAGGGTTTATGCACTATTAGACAAAGCCTTAATTGCATGATACTACACCATACATCTAAGTAGGTGATACTAGACCAGGCTAAGCCAAATAAGGCATAGGTTACTGTACCATTTACTAAGTCATTGCAGACCAGTACACAAGTCTTCGTTTACCTATTATATTGTAATTGTAGCCATGAGTGACTTATTATCCGGTATAACACCACCCAGTCTAGATTAGTCTGATGCAGATTTACCGACTGCATTACGAAATTTTAAGAAGTATATAGATTTGTTTTCTCGGGACAACTAGCAACAACAACTGACAAGGAGAAAGCAACGTATCTCCTGTTGTGGTTGGGTCAGGAAGGAATAGTATATTCCAAACTTGGAATCTCCCAAATGAAAGAAAAAATAATCCTGCAGAAATATTCAAATGCTTTGAGAGGCATTTTGAACTCAAGGTAAATTTTAGGTTGAACCGCTTCCAACTGCAAAAAAATGAAGCAAGTACCAATGGAAAATGTGGAAGTTTTCATGACGAAATGTCGAATACAGCAGACAAATGCAAATTCAGTGCTGCTGAATCTGAACAAAGACTTATCCGTCGAGCAACTTATCTTGGGTACTGCACACAAAAAGGTGCAGGAAAAACTCAGTGAGGATGACACCCTAACAGTTGATAAGGCCATGAATATCTCAAGAACATATGACGCTACAAAACCTCATATGAAGGCATTCACCTCCGCCACAGTATCTATTGATTTTATCAACAACAACAGTCAAAACAAGAACCATGGTTCCAGGTCAAATGCAGGAAGTCAAACTAAATGCAGGAAATGTAACCTTAAGTACCCGCACAAGGACAAGTGCCCAGCAGAAGGTTCAACATGTAACTATTGTCAAAAACCTAACCACTGGAAGGCAACGTGAAGGCAGAAAAAACGAGATAACCAAGGTAAACAAAATAGAAATAGGCCTAGAAATAGATCTAAGTCTAGAAGAGAGCGATCGTCTTCTCGAAACCAGGCAGAGGCCCATGAAAACCGAAACAGAAACATAGAATGATAAATCGCTCTTGTGTTGAAAATAGCAGTAATATTGAACAAGATTTTGGAAGTTTGATTCAATCACCATACGTAATATGAGTAACGTTAAGTCTGGTCAAGAAAGTGAAGCATCTGTATCTATTGGCATTAAGCTTAATGGGAAACCAGCAACACTCAGCGTAAAGTAGACACAGGGGCCGAAGGAAATGTCATTCCAATGTATGTCAGCAAAAATCTGTATCCTGAGTGTCTAAACAAAACAGGTAAACCCCTGTCTAAGAGAGCAAAACCGTGTGACACTACGGTTACGGCTTACAATGGTGGGACAATACCCCACTATGAAATTTGCAATATTCTGTGTAGCCACAACAGCAAACAAATTTCTACTGAATTCTACATTGCAGAGGTGCCATTTTAGGTCTAAGGGATTCCACACAATTGAAATTAGTTTCCCTACCATGTGGCATACAAACATAGCATAATCCTATCAACCAGGTGAGTGATCTGAGGGAGCCTTACCCGGACCGCTTCAAGGAAATTGGAAATTTCAAAGGAAGCTAGCACATCGTCGTCGACAAGAGCGTGCCACCAGTCGTCCATGCACGACGGAAATACCCCATACAGATACGGGACGCCATCAAGACAGAGTTAGATGAGAGGGTGAAAATAAACTGTAATCACCCCTGTCACTGAGCCAACAGAATGGGTATCCAGCTTTGCCTACCACCAGAAGATGAATGGGCGTTGGCCCATCTGCTTGGATCCCAAAGAGGTCAACCAGGCTATTAAGCGCTCTCATCACCATACCCCAACCTTGGAGGAGATAACATACATATTGGCAGGGAGCAGAGTTTTTTTCAAAACTTGGCGCCCGTCACGGCTACTGGGCGATTTCCTTAGACACAGAATCAAGTTTTCTTACAACATTCAACAGTCCATTTGGTCGTTTCCGCTTTCTCCGATTACCATGTAGTCTCTGCGTATCACAGGACGAGTTCCAGCCACGCATGGATCAGATATTGGAGAACTGTCCAGGTACAGTAGGCATCGCAGACGACATAGCGGTGTACGGAAAGACAGAGGAAGTGCATGACAAAATCTTCGTAAGCTCATGTCAGTAACCCGAGAACGTGGGTTAGTTTTCAATCTCAGTAAGTTCGATGTAAAGAAGACCGAGATCACTTTTTTGCCATTCTTTACAGCAAGGAAGGCGTAAGACCAGATCTTGAGAGTATTAAGGCTGTACAGGCTATCAAAACACCTCAAAATGACCAGCAACTTCAAAAATTTTCGGGAATGGTAACCTACATGGGACGCCTTATTCCCAACCTGTCGACACATACAGCAGTGTTGAGAGACCTACTGAAGAAGGATAGCCAATATGTTTGGACAGCTAATCATTATAAGGAGTTTGAACAAATAAAGGAGCTTAATTGCCAGAAGACAACACTCGCCTACTTCGAGTCAGTATTGCAAGTGGATGCATCTCTACAAGGTCTAGGTGCGCCCCTCATGCAGGAAGGAAGACCTATCAGTTTTGCTTCACGATCATTAACAGATGCCGAGAAAAGATATGCGAACATTGAACGTAAAATGCTTGCTGTCACATAAGCTTGCGAAAAGTTCCATATGTATGTCTACGGGGAGGCTTTCACTATTCACACAGACCACAAGCCTCTCGAGATGATACATCTCAAGAACCTCTCAGCTGCACCACAAAGACTACAGAGAATGCTACTTCGCATACAGGGCTATGATGTCAAAATATAGTACAAACCCGGAAAGGAGATGTACCTAGCAGATACCTTATCTAGATTAAACCCAATCAGTGACAAACAAAGTGAAGAAATGCCCGTAAAGATTCAATTTGTTCATTTTTCAGAGAGGAAATTAGGTAGTATTAAGGATGCTACAAAACAAGACACAGAACTAACAGCTCTCAAAGACATCATACAGAATGGATGGCCAGAACGACAGAAGAAAACACCACAACCGTTAAGCAAAGGGCATACCGAGACGAGTTATCAGTTGAGGATGGACTTGTAATCATAGGAAACACAATAGTCAGTCCTCAAGGTATGCGCAAAGAAGTATTAGACAAAATTCATGAGGCTCACCAAGGCGTTATGAAATGTCAATTGAGAGCAAAGGCAAGTGTCTTTTGGCACAATATCAACAGAGACATTACAGAAATGGTAAAGGCATGCCCATCATGCCAGGAATCTGGGCACTCTTTACCAAAAGAGCCTCTGCAACCACAAGAACTCCCTAAAGGACCCTGGCAAACTGTCAGATCTGATCTGTTTACCCTTTACGGAGAAAACTACGTCATTGTAGTCGACTCTTATTCTAAGTTTCCAATCATCCGAAGTCTCCCAAAAGGAAGCTCAACTAGCCAGACTGTCATTTCATACTTTAAACAGATATTCTCAGAACATGGGATCCCCTTAAAATTCATCACTGACAATGGCAGTCAGTACTGCAGTCACTCACCTATTCAAGTCATTTGCCAACCAATGGGGCTTTCAACATGTCACAAGTAGCCCGACATACCCCAGTCCAATGGAATGGCCGAGCGTTTTGTCCAAAAAGTGAAAAGCACAGTGGCAAAAACATTGAAGGACAAGCGAGACTGTACCTGTCAATTCTGTGCATTGCATTCGAACTACCCCAATCGACTCACAAATCCCCTCTCCAGCCGAACTCTTGTACAACAGAAGGATTAGATCGACACTTCCAACCCAAATACATAACAGCAATCCTTACAAAGATGAAATATCTGAAAGACTTCAAACTCGTCAGTCCACCCAAAAAGACCACTATGACAAAGGAACTAAATTACAACCACTCCTTACCCCAGGCCAACTTGCGTATGTTCAGGATCAAAAAGGACACAAAAGATGGAACCTGCAAAGGTGGAAAAGATCAGGGATGAGCTTGCTCGAACTAAGTCACAACACAACAAGGAAGAACATTGCGACGTAACAGACGACACCTAAAAGAAGCCTCAGAGAAGCGAGTCCAATTGAACATCGATCATGAGATCACACACTACGACATACATGACAAACCCTCAGCATTACAAACAAACAAAACAGAGACACACCATAACACTAGATACACATACAAACAAGTACCTCAAGCACAACAAACACGGTTGGGTGGACAAACTAAGGGTAAGCAAATTCTTCATATGTAAGGAGGGATTTTCGAAGATGAGTGCTTATTAACATATCATATTGATATTGATATATTCTGCTTAGACAGAAACGTCGTATCTCTAAAATTAATTCGAGCCATTGGAATTACTGCAGACAATCACCCTGAGTCATCAGTAATTCTATTCGTAGCTTTGTTTCATTGTGATAAGGGGGGTGTTATATGATGATGTTTACATATACCTACCAGTAATACTACAGCTCCTTACCAACAAGCATTAGGAGACTGCATTTGTTATATTCACCCTCTTCTGCCACTGCTAGTTCTCTAGTCATGTTGTAAATAAATTAGCTCAGAAGTCAATGTTTTCAGTCTCATTCATCTTTAACCATCGTGTTCATCAACTTCTCTATTATCCTCAAGACTGCATCACATTACATGCCCCTCCTCCGACTCACCACGGCTGAATTTCAAAAGAACCAGTGAATTAAAATTCTTCATAGCGACTCCCAACTGCGATATGAGAAGCACTTCTGAGAGGAGTTGTCTAGAGGAGCTCTCTCTAGAATAGAATGGAATGGAGTGGAGTGGCCAGTGGAGTGGCAAGTGGAGTGGAGTATAATGGCAAGGAATGGAATGAAGAGAAGCACTGAGGGGAAGGGGAAGTACACTCTGGGGCACTTTTACAGATTTTTAATCACATCTGAGTGTCACAGCTTTGTTGAGATGATCCGTGACTTTTGTTTCTGAATCAAAGGACGATACTTAGGCTGAAGCACAAGATTGGGGTCGGAATCCCCAAACTTCGGCAATTTTAGTGAATAATTGAAAGTCCTCCTTTACACTAGGCTGTTAAACAAATTCAGGGTAGTTTCACCTCTTGTTGCCCAAGACACATGTTCATAATGGTGGATACTGCTTCTTTGTAAAAGTCAATGGTTGAAGTCCCAGTTGATCACAATCAGGGCATTGGGGTAGGATAATTCCATTTTAATGATGGCTTGGCACAATTCCTCAACAGTGTGATAATCAACACTACGATTTAGAGTGTAAATAGTGGCTCAGCATGGCTGAATTAACAAGGAAGATACTAGCCGAATACTAACAACGATTGGGAGTGCACTGTATAATGTTTGAAAACTGCATTTTTCGGGTGGCACCACTTCTCTTTGATATACACACAGAGGCATTTATTTTTTCCACAATTTCTAGAAAGCGATTCCTTCAAATGAGTGTAAAGTTAGGAAAATTTTCACCCCCAAATATCCTTTTCTTGTTCTATAACGTTTTAGGTTTAATATGATTTTTATAATTAGAAACTTTTTATGACAATTTGGGAAGGGGTTAAGCTTCATGAGTTGCCTTGATGCTTACGTGAGTCAGAGTGTTGAACTAAGAAGACGGTGGGGAAACCGGGAAACCCCGAGACCCGTACATGCTTGTAATAGCACGTGCGCACACACGTCTAGCAGATGGCGCTATTCCAGTCATACAGCATGTTGCCTTCTACTCCATGTACAGTTCGGACGAATTCCTTGATTGACGTAGGAAAACATTAAAAAAAATACAGATTAATCAGTGGGAGTGACGATTAGGATCATTTAGAGTGAACATCGTTGATAAAAATGGCAAAGCATTTCCCCTCAGCAAAGTGCATTACGTTCTGAACCACAATGATATGGAAGTAAAGCCCAAAGCTCTCAAGTGTGTCCTCTCAGTGCAACAACTTCTTTTGAGAGTAATTTCAGCTGTTAACCTACAAAATAACTGAACCCAAATTTATGCGCATAATTTTGCTCAGATGCAGCTTAATATTCCAAAAGAACTCGTCACAAGGCTTCAAAAATTTAATATATTTAATTTCTCTTGTGATTGACAATGGAAAGGCAGTTAGAAAATTCCAGTAGTACAACTCTAGATGTAGTAGACGAAAATGTTTGAGTTCACACTTTGTAGTCCATGGAAACATGAAGAACTGTTTGAACGTATGAAAATAGGAATCTAAATGCATCGGGGTAAAAAAGGTTATACTTAAAACAACAACAGTAACAAGACCAACCAAAAAATAGTAACAGTCCTAATGACAATGATGATGGTGATGATAACGATAATGGCGGTTGTAGTTTTGATGGTGGTGGGGTGTAGAGAGCGAGTGGAGGGCTATCTAGGTACTATTGCGTATGGGACCTACCACGTTTGAAACGACCTATAAAAACTATATAAAACACCCCAATAAGTTAGTGTGGCTTTCAGAATAGCTTATAATAGTAATTTGTAAAATGTCCTGAACTAGTGACAATGTACACAGCAACAAAATGGCGGCTTTCTAGAGCAAGTCAGACCCAGCAATAAGTGTTTGCGTATCAGCGTAGGAAGCTCTTAAGATGGCCCAGAAGAAAATAACCCTGAAATTGATTCAGATGATATGTACTTGAACATATTGGATGGTGATTAGGGCTCTGTCAATAGTCAGAATGCTTTAACTTTCTATGGCACACTTTGAAATCTCTGAGGTGGATCAAGATCATGCATCAGTACAGGGACCAGTTCCTCGAATGAAGGCAGTCAGCAGCTATTTTGAATTTGTTCTTTCGGAATCTTTCATTTTAAATAACCCTAACTGATAGAGACATGTATTCTCTTCACTTTCCATGTTCACTTCAACTTCGAATTCTAAATTTATGTTACATTTCAAATTGATGGCCTATAATGTCAACTTCATTTAAACAAAATCACACAACTGACATTTCATTTACAGCCTTTCAACAGACCTCAGAAGGAAAGCCGTTGTATCTGGACAGTCAAAAGATTCTGGTTCTACTTGGCACTTCGCTGGAAGTATGCTCAGGAGACCAATGACTTATTGAGTGTCCTTCACTCCTTCCAGAAGACACGGGATTCTCTTCATGAAGGAAAATTTCTCTTTAAAAGATGCATTTGAATAAAATGATGTAGATGATGACGATGAACAAAAACCTTGGGCTGGAACAGCTCTAGGAGTAGATTGGTTCCTGGCTGATTTAAATCATGGAGCTACAATAAATAATTGTTTGGTGTAGATGCTGCAGGTGATGGTGGTGTCGGAGGGTACAACTTCTTCTATTTCCACACTGTTGGTTGGGCTGGATTCATTTTCTGTGTCGGAATCAGAGTGTGATATCAATCTGTTTTTCATTTTGAAATTAGTAACAATGGAAACGGAATACTGACCTGATGAAATTCGATAAACCTTATGTGAGGTTGGTAATAACACTCATGATCTCATCACAAACTAGCTGCATATTTTTCCCTTGTCCAGCGACATCATCAAGGAAGGGGGAAAAGTGCTCCCCCAAACTTTGGCTGTTTCCCCTCCAAAGGGATATTGGGATTTTAAAAACTTTACTCTCCTGAATTCTCCCTGCGTGCGGAGAGTAAAGAACTTCACTATTGATAATAAAATGCTGACACCCCCTCCCAAGAGTATAGAACTTGCACGAAATCGTCATAAATACTAAACACCAGAATTTCTTACTGACATCGTGCATACACTAGGAGTGGTGTCAGCAGGCACTAGCCATTCTTTTTTCATTTATTGCTTAAGAAAAAGCAGGTAATATATCAGCCACAATTATGATGTGAAGGGCAAATCTCGTCATCACAGGCAGTTCCAGTTCTACCAACTGTCCAACTCGTAGCTCCTCCCCATACCTGTATAGAGCTTCTCCTTGTGCAGACACAAACCTATTTTATTGCTTAAGGCTATGTCCTGGTGAGCATACAAGGTTATAATACGTAATCCAAGTACTCTCTCATTGTATCATGTGGAATGTGACCTACTCTGCATCTTTTGAATTTTCAAACTTTGCTGTCAATCAAAGAGCAGTCACCAACTGAGAATTTTGATACCCCACACTAAAAATATACTTTGCGGTGATAAGTGTATGTCTTTAAGACACCCATACCTAGTGAATCACACTCCGGTGATTCCTTTTCTATATTTTCTCGGTTAGCCCCAGATTGGCAGCCGAAGCATCCAATGCGATGCTCCCGTGTGAAGGTTTTCTGTCAGTGGCATATGTGGAGGGTACTTGTTTCAACATTAACCACTTTTCATCAGCATGAATTGAATTAGTTTTGAAGCCCAATGCAAACCTTAACATGATTCATCGTCCCCAATAACATCTCCCTCTCTCCTTCAAATCTTCAAATCGTAAGTGCAAATAAGGCTTACAAAAACAGGTAACACACCATATAATCATGTTTAAGTGTAATTTCATGGGGGAAGCACGCCAATCCAACGCATTGGCCATTTCAGATGTGTAACTATTACTTGCTAAACCGTATGTCTTAGGGACAAATTTCTTACCTTCATTTTTCTTTTGACTGTCGACGTCTGTCTGAATGTCAGATGTCACTTCTGACAAACGGATATTTTTTGTGTTTATGTCGCTGAAATGTTGCTGTAATCAATGAATAATTCTTATCACACTTTGTGGCCTGATCTTCCTCAAAGGGTATAACTGTAAGTGCTTTTTCTCAACATTTCAAATAGAAACAGGAGTCAAATTCCAAGATCAGTGCAATAAATTAGAGACAACTTCTCAACAGTCACGATGTCTGTTAAATATGGAAATAAATGTGTGCTACTGTACTATTTCTTTGTTAGAGCAGTGTAAATAAAGTAGATCGCGAGAGCTACTTCCAAGTGGAAAGACGTTATCATTCTGTTGAACACGTTTTCATCTTCTTTCCAAGTAACATGTCAAACTAATTGCTTTTGCTTCAGGCGTGATCCCATTAGTAATGTTGTTACGATTTTTTGTCAATGTTTGCCAAATGCAATTAAACCCTCGTGTCCATGAAAAAATAGATCCAGAGTAAAGGCTCACCGCATAAGCATTAATCGCGACTAATCGGTAAACAATGGCAACATTTTTCAATTGAATGTGTTATAGTGCTGCTACACGTTTACAGTCCCAAACCTTCCCTCCGTGCGTTTTGAGTTGCTTGCCCATTCAAGAATAATTATGTATGCAAAATATGAAACTATACGTTTATAATCCGTCACTCTGTTGGAGAGTTACTGTCATTTTTGAAATAGTTATGTTTAGCCCCGTCAATTGTAACTACTATGCATCATACTTGTAGATGAAAGGAAACTTACTGTGCGTCAAAATAGGGAAAAGCTAAAGGGTATCCAAAATGCCACAATGTCGCGCAATTAATGGAGAAACTTACACTGTATTATAGAATACTGCGCACACTTGCTTTTACAAGCTCTCTGGCATCGAAAAACGTTCAGTCGCCTTTTTTCTGTTGGTTGTAAACGATACACGGGAGGTTGCTGCTTCGAGTCCTGCTTGATGCTATGTTTTGCATCCATACAAAAATATCCCCTTTCAGTATAAGGCAAGCGTCTATATTAGCGGTAAATCGCCTAATTTCTCTATGCGACTATCAACATAGCATTAACAGATTGATAGACAGATTTACAGACAGACAGAAGGACAGACAGAAGACAGACAGACAGACAGACTGACTGACTATTTCGAATTCAACACACCATTCTTGACAAAGTTAGATAAAGAAATACATTTTAAGACAGGTGAACTTAAGATTCTGTAAAATTTATGAAATGAGGACCTGTATTGATATTTCAATAGGTGCATTAACCACTAGCCACAATCTTGGAACAGAAGCAATGTGTGTTAGAAAAAATGTATATGTATAAATAAAGAGTATAATTATTTTGGCTTTTTTTTGTGTAGTGTTTATCATTTTATTGTTCAATATTTCCTTTCTAAAGTGGGAAAGTATCTTAGGGCCATCGAAGTAAGTTGTGTACTTGGTTTGGCTAGCATTACTTCCACCATCAGATAATGCCGAGAAACGGGGGAGGTGGGGTTATGGTTAAATCAGTTGACCTTTAGACGCCACCCTGGAATTGATACGAGATGTACTTAACCAAGCAGTTTTGTTGAACATTGTATCCCGTCGTCCTTTGTATCAGTTGGCCATTGCTTCTTTTATCAGAGATACCCAATCAAAGACAGAAATGAGGGAACTGATAAAAGTGCACTAACCCCTAGCCGCCATCTTGGAAAAGATGCAATGTGTATAATAGTGAATTTGTTCTAGGTTGTTTTCTGTGGTTGTCTTCGACCAACCATCATAGATTTTCTTGCCGGTAAAAAGCATAAAAATGAAGGGAAATGGCCCAAAACTTCCATGACTTATGTCGGCCATTTTGGACAATGTACAAAATGAAATCAACACAAGCATGTATTGGAACCACTGTTCTTCTTTCATACTTTGCACTAAATACTTTAAATACCATTACCCCTTGCTTTTAATAACATTTCTAATTCGAGGTTACATTTTAAGCTTTAAAACGACCTTAATCCCCACCCTCTTTATGTGACTGGATTTAGACTCCCTCTTCAATTGTCACCAAGGTCATAAGATTGAACATGTTGCTTTTGATACCCTTGTGTAAAATAACCGGGCCCCCAAGAATGTATGCTTTCCCCAATTCGTTACTTTTTGTTTACATATGGTTTTAGGGCTGGAAGTGATAGTAGTTTGATAGCAAAGTTTACTGACGACACTAAAGTCACTAGAATTGTATCGAAAAATGGTGAATTCATGTACAGGACTTAGGTAGACTCGAACTTAAAGTGGTATGACTTAAATAAATTGATCTGTAATGCTGCTAAAACCAAAGAAATGTTTATTGATTTTCGACGCACCAAAAGCAAGGAGGCGCCTTTAACAATTGAAGTTCAGACTGTTGAAGCTGTGGGTTTCTTTACGTTCCTCGGTTCATATATATCCAATGATCTTAGATGGCATGACAACCCAGTACAGTAAATAAGCAAACCCCGACAACGACACTTCTTCTTAAGGACTTTTTAGGTCATTCAATATTAAATTAATTTAATAAAACTCTACCGTGCAATAATCAAAGTATTTTAAGTAGCTCAAAAATTGCTTGCTTTGGTCGTGTCCCAAAAAAAAAAAATTACAAAAAAAGAACTCGGTTGTAAAGAGTGCTGAGGGGATCATTGGTACTAGCCTACCGTTTCTGCAGACCATTTACTCTAGAAAATGTCAAAAACGCCCTAAAGCTATTTTGAGCGATGAGTCTCATTCGACCAATTGTTTATTCCAATTTTTACCTTCTTGAAAACGTTTATTATTTTTTTCACGGAAACAAAAGGTTTACTTAGAGTTTTTATCCGGCTGCAGTAAAAATTTACGATAATTCGTAAGTTTTGATCCTTACTCCTGGGCTTGTTCTTCATTCGTATATTTCATTCTTTGTTCTTGCCATCTGTTTGGGATTATATATTTTTATATTTTAGTTGTTTTACTGTTTCAATGATTAATTTCTTTAGTGCTTTTGGTAACGGACCAATTTCTGATGTATACTGATGTATGCATTAATTGAATAAACTTTGAATTGAGTGGACAATTCTTACAGTATTTTGGCCTTATCAGTTGTACTATCCGAGCTGATGCATGATGAGAATAAGGAGAGATGCTATGTAAAGTACAAAATGTAATTTCCGCTACTTTTAGAGTGTTAACTTTGAAATACTGTAACTTTCTTCTTAAGTATGCAATAAAATTATTGTTTTTTCACACAATGTTATATACATATGGACAGTTTTCTACAAAGTTTTGATTCATTACCGAGAAAACTTTTGGAAATATGGAGAAATATGTATGTTGAGGAAATTCATAATTAACAAAAAAATGATTTAAAGTCCAACGTTTGGTACAAAAATGTAATTGAATTCACCACCAAGCCACCTATGAGGTACCAGTTGATAGACATGTTTATTTTATGACATCTTACACGTGTTGACATGATGTTCTATTAAACTTTAATGTTCAAAGCCCATCATAGGTACTAAGATATGGTCACCATTTTGGAAAATGGCCGCTAGGCACAATAGCAACGGATAGTCCACGGCAGACTGCCATATCTGAACATCCCAGATGACTTTCGTAATGCTAATATACTTCGATATTGATACCTACTTAAACTGTCCCCAAGGCTCTGGGTTGTCAGGTCTATAAGTGTTGACAATACACGAACACATAGACATACACTCTCGTGTCTGCAAAGGAACGTTTTGCTTACGGAAAAGAATCAAGATATGAAGAAAGGACAAAATAAGGGAGTGTTCCAGTTAGATGTATTTCATAACATAAACAACATTCCATTCGAGACTTACTTCCTAAATACCTGCAGTGTCTCACCACATTTCCGACAGGCTAGCTTTACACAACCTACGAGCATTAGGTCAAGATGCAGTTCGTCGGCAGGTCCTTTTCCATAAACCAAATTTATTCTCTTCAACTTTTAAACTTTTTCAAAATTTTAAATTTATTGAATTTTTATATCTTGCCAACTTCTCTAATGTAAAGTAAAGTAATTACGTATCACAAAGTGCTGTTTCACTGAACCCCATGTAACCCCTACCATCACATCACATCCTCTTAATGCCTGTTAATTCAAATCAACAGTCTTCAGTCCAAGGTAGGCTTATGAAACATAAATTTGATCGTTTAATATATAAAAGAGTGGTTGAAGTGTGCTTCTGGTTTTTTTTTTTTTTTTTTTTACTACATTTATTGATATCATTCTTAGTGTTAACAGAACTTTCTCTTTAGCATTATTGGTACATTATTGGTAGTAATAAAATCACAAGGAAAATGTGCGCAAAGTTAAGTTCTTCCAATCTGATTGGTGGCGGGCTGTTCGGTACCGTTGCTGATGGGCCAAAATAGAATTAAAGACCCTGACATACATTAAACATTGTTTTTAACAACTTCAATAATTTTCATGTACATGATCCGAAAATGCATCTTTTTCGTCAGAGAGAGAGAAGACTTTCCTCCTTCTTAACCCACATTCTCTCTCAGCACATCGCATTACATCAAGGAACTACGTGAAAGCGCGCCTCTTACTAGAGTCTCATTGTGTCTTCTGACTTAGTTGGTGCAACATCAACCAGTAGTCGATCTTTCTTGAGTAAAGCAACTGTATGAGAGAGTTTGTATGCACAGTTTGAGAGCAGTGAAGCGAATAATGCTTTCCTTTGCTTAAGCTTTATTCATTCAATACAGTATTTGCGTCCGCAAAGCCTTTTGCAACGGAGTACTAGACGTAACTGTCCCAGCTCCTGTAAATACACAGTGTGGTTTAATACAACCACAACCAAGGCCACAGAAGGAGTATACAGAACTGTCAATTCTCCTCCCCGGAAGCTTTTCAAGGAGAACATATAATTATTACGCTCCTAACGAGGAATTCAGTACTTGTAAAATTTCCTTTCAACATGAATGATAAACTGGATCTTGGAGAAGATATCCAATTTTCTGAAAGCGAGGCAGGTCCTTCATAAGGTTCGGATTCCTTTCCTCCTGGCATTTCTCCGGCTACTTCGAATTTCATACAGCGGGCTATTAACGACCCAGCTCAAGCTTAGTCCAAAATGCGATTGACGACCCTTCGGTTGAGCCAGACGCCAAAATGGTGAAATGAGATGATTTTGATGATGAGAGCTATAGTATATTCAAAGCTTTTTAGACCCCGACAGGTACAAATACTTTTTTGGAAAGTGTAAAAGTTGATCTTAGTGCAAAGGACTGTGGTCCACCCTTACCGCATAAAATTGCTAGTGTTATCACAAAGTTACAGACTAACAAAATGTCGAACGGCAAATTTAAAGAAAAATGCAAAAACTATGCATGACCGCAAAGTGTAATTCGCTTCAAGAAACAAGAATCAATCACATGATATAGGATAAGCTAAAGCCTTCTACAAGAAGGAAAGACATCAATTTCCAGAAATGTCAGACTGCTTCAACAAAGGACATTATTGCCGTAGCACAAACAGCAAAGACAACCTTCGAATGCCCGCCCACCTGGGCGTTTACAAAGATATTGTTCAGAGCATATTTGATGCACTTTTCCTATTATCAAGAAGGAATTTGCAGTTAAACTACCCTCCCAGAAAGTTGATCAAGCTGTGATTTTCAGCAGTTGTGCTCACAAATTCCGGTTACTAACCAGCTATTTGGGAGACGATGTCTTGAAGCTCACCTGGAAGAGGTCTCCATGGTAGAGGTGGTAGATCTTGAACCTCTTCTTTAGCGAGAGGCAGATCATGGGTATACAGGCTATCCGTTGCAGGGAAACCGGCATGAAGAGGTAAAAAATGTGCCAGAATCGACAGGTGAGGTGTGCTTTTAATAAGATTCACTAGTAGCACATGTGAAAAATTTGCTGATCGTCTCTCAGATTTTTACTCAGCATGGAAAAATTTGACCTCTGAAAGGGAGGTTATCCGAACAGTACGTGGTCTTCAGATTGAATTCGCTCCATGTGCTCAATGAAATTACCCCTATGCCCCCAAAAGTGGCGGGACAAAAATCGGTTTGAACAATTTTGAAGGATAAATAAATACTCTATTACTAAAAGGTGTCTTAACTCGTTCGTAACGAGAGGTAGGTAATTTTGTATCCCAAATTTTTTTTGTACCAAAACAGGATGGATCACATAGAGTGATTGTAAATTTGGAGGTCTTCAGCGTTACCTTGCAAATGTTTGAGCATTGTTGCCATGTAGTTCCTGCATGTAATGCATTGTGGTGAGACAGAACTTAAAATGAAGTATGATAATAATTCTATCGAATCACTTTGCATACATGAAGGAATTACAAACCCACCCTGACTTTACTAGTTAGAGATCTTATAACCCTACCCAAAGGGATATAGATGGTCACACTTGGCGGTAAAGAATTGATTCGATAGAATAACTATCAAATTTTACTTAAAGTTCGTTTAAATTTTAGATGATTTAGTACACTTTCCTAAGCCAAAAAGTGGATTTAACCTACCAATGGTCTCACAAACACATCATCCTTGCTTCGTCATAAATTACACAACATTTAGTGTATTTTCTATGTCTTCTAAATATGTATCTCCTTTTGCAGTGTATTTCAGTATCTTCTTCTTGGACACTCATTGTCCTTAGACCCTACCAATGATTCCAAGAGAGACCTTTCTCCAATGCCATCAGAAAAACGTCAGTTATTTTAAAGCTGATTGACCCAGCCCTCGCAACCCTCATGCAACTACCAATAAAAGGCTATTTCAATATCACCTTTGCCCTATTTCCTTCTTTTTTGTGTCGTTCCATTCTATATTCCACAATTGGAAGACTACATTGGTCATAAATAAGTATTCTGGATGCTTTGCAAGATGGTTCCGCAAAAAGCGAGTTATGAAGAAATGCAACAGAATTTCCATCTCCTATTAGAGTTTCTAATAAACGTGAATACAATTAAAGGAGAAATAAACCCTGGCTTTTTCTGCATCAAGACTAACATTTTAATGTATGCTTCTTCCAAAATAGGCAAAAAGGACGCATGGCTACATTTATTTCAACCTAAAAAAGTGATTTTTATGTTGCTAATGGTTCGCGCCATTGCTGTTTGAATTCTTCCAGTTCCCTGATGTACAATGACGAAAGCGAGCCTCATATCACATTTCAACAGAAAATTTACCA
>WURT03024597.1:0-15624 GCA_009936505.3 Holothuria glaberrima | reverse complement strand
CACATACATACATACATACATACATACATACATACATACATACATACATACATACATACATACATACATACATACACTCGTGCATGATAGTTTTTTTTTGCAAGGATCAAACATTTTACAGACCGAGGGGCTTGATTTTCGCCTGTCAGTGAGACATTTTGTCTAACCAAAATGGCAAAAGTATACTGCAAGTTCAACTACAAGACTTATACAGTCTACGTAATGCTTTCCTGGCTAGCTACAACCTGCGAACTTTACTGACCATTGTCTGCAGGAAGTTTTGACGTCCACGCCAGGTTGAAGTGAGTGATCCAAAAATCTGACAGAAAGTATTCCTTTTTAAGTTCACCTGTAAACTATCCTGTCGATTTTTTTCTTAACAACAATGTGTCAACTTAAGTACCCTTTGGTCGTATCTTGACTGCTAGACAGGGGCTCTAGCAAACCTAAACGTGGCATATAACATCGATTTCAAATTTACGTTGCCAACTTAAAAGGATGTTTAATTCCAGTTTTGAATTACAGGGCGTATCATTTGCATTCTGCATATTATGGAATCCATGTAGATATTATCTACAACCTTCCACGGTACGATTGATGAGATATATTACACACCTCTCGGGAGAGTAAACTTACTGTCACGGGCTGTAGTTTACACGGTCATACGTCAAAAATGCTTAGAAAATGTTTGATCGAAAAGGAATTATAACTGCCCACCACCATAAATCTTCTCTACAAACATCAACCAAAGCACTATAATATTACAAACCGAGTAGGCTCTCTTCCTTGCTGCAACGTTTCCGTAAAATTTCGTCTTTTTTTTTTTTTTGGCAACGGTTGGCCTTGGAATACCTCTCCTAATTTTCCATTTCAACCAAGTTAAAATTATGCCGTTAAATTGAGGACCCTCCTTTGAATGTACAATCTGTATCAGTATTTTATCAACCATGGACAGCAGAAAAATGCCGTAAACAGTTCAATTTTATCTGTTTTCTCTAAGGATATGTTACGTGACTACACAACAAAAAGAATTTCACAAACCTTCCTGATCCAGGTAGACAAAAAGCAAATAATAATGAAAAATGACTGAAACGCCCTCTGACAAAATAAGATATAATCTGCTGAATGTGACAAATTTAAAAGTAATCTTCAGTTTACTGACGGAATTAAGTTTTGAGATAAGGCTATACATAACGAGTAACTTATGTCTTTTCATGATTTATAACATACGGATTTTAAAGTTTCAAGTATAGTGAAAACTATCATGTTCAAAGCGATTTCTGTAAAATTTTAAGCTTTTTGGAACCGTCGGTTATGTCACGTCTTAGGAAACCTGAACCACCCCATCCCCAAAACGGAAGTGAAGTTAACACACCAGTCTCCGCCTAACTTTGAGGAATATCGTCTCAACATGTTTGTACATGTAAACACATAATGGGGGGGGGGCCCTGCCTCTCCACTAATCGGAAAATGACAATCGCTTTGTAATTTTCAGGTTTGTTTTCTTCTAAGTCAGAAACCAGGTCACACCGATGACTATATGAACATGTAGAAGTTCTAGCAGTCCTTCCCAAGCCTTTTTTACCATCCTTTACATATTCTATCATATATTATCCTAAATCTAAGCGTTTTGCACCTTAGCCCGGTTTCTATATCCCTTTTCACAGACAAAATCATTAATGACAGAGTTGAGACAATTCATCGACACTTGTCTCCACAGGTATTCTTTCAAACAAAGAACAGAGCACTCTGTTCGTATAAAAGAAGTAATACTTTATTGTTATTGGACAGTTTCAAAACTGTGTGGTTTCTTCACAATTCTGGAAACAACGTCATTATTAGGTGATGAAACTTCTCTCTAATATCGTCTTCTAAAATGAATTTACTGGTATCGTGACATCAGGTACATTTAAAAGTTAACAACCCTGTCAGAATGGACCTCCTTCTACGTCTTAATGACATAATAATCTCTGTTTTGTGTCAGTATTTGTCGTTATATTTCATGAAAACCTTTGGAATGACGTTACCACAGTGTGCTCTTAAACATAATCCTTAACTGTGGCAAGTTTTACTTCAGTAAATTTTGACAGCCGAGAGAAATAATGGACTACATTTGAAAAACACAACGTCCCTTTCTTGTCTAAAATCGTACAAATTTAACCTTGTTTTTCCGTCATTAAGTTAATGAAGTTGTTTTAGTGCACTTTAATTATAAGAGTATAGATACTTTCATAAGAGTATGGATGCTTTTAATCTAGTTTGATTCACTCACAATTTTACCGTAAGTAACGTAGTGAAGGAAGCGTGGCCTCCTTTTTCCAAGATTGAAAGTGCCGACTAAATTTATCAATTGGACTCAAGCTACCTTTATTAATTAAATGAGTAAACTAATTCAAGTCAGGATTTAGTACTAGAGAAACTCTAATTATATTCAATGTAATCTTGTTCTTGTTTTCAAATGCTTTATGTCTAAAAGTTAGATTAGAAAATGCAATTTCATCTTTTTGTCAATCTCGAACTCTCTTAAAAGATTATAACATCTTAAAAATTCTTAAAGTTCATATGTGAAAATACATTCAGGTTTGCTATTAATTTCGAACTCTGATTAAAAACCTACAAGATCTGAAAGAATTATTCTTTTCAAATCTAGACTTTGGAACAGTTCTTACACAATGAATCTTAAATACCAAAGGTCAATCATATATTTCTAAGTCAGAAAACTTGAAATTTTTGCACTTTGTCTTTTGTGACATTTTTAAAATGCTAAAACTAAAATTGTAAAGTAGAAAAGTTGTGTGGAGGTTTAATATCTTTATGAGCTAAATTCAGAGAATTAACATAAATAAAGCAACCACAGAAGAAGTTTCATGGCTTGCTGCATAATTGCGATATGATGTTAAAAAATATTTAAGATAATTTCTGTTCTATTTCTTTCAACCTTTATGATCTAAAAGAATTATTCTTTTCAAATATAGAGTTTCAAATAATTGTTACGCAATGAGTCTTAAATAGAAAAGGTCAAACAAGTAAGAAAACTTGAAAATTTTACACTTTGTCATTTTGTGACATTTTTTATTAATATTAAAACTTAATTTCACGAAGGTGACTCGTTTAGCCATAGGTGGCTAATTTTCCTCGAGGCCTTCAAAGTATAACGTAACAAGCTGAAACTTAGGATTGTAAAAATTATAAATAGCAAAAGAGTTTTAGTTTTAGCTTCTTTAAAAAGCTAAAACTTAAATTGTAAAGTAAAAAAAGTTGTGTGGAAGTTTAACATCTTTATGAGCTAAATTCAGAGAAATAACATAATTTCTATTAATAAAGCTGCCACAGAAGAAGTTGCATGGCTTGATGCATAATTGCGATATGATGTTAAACATTATTTAAGGTATTTTCTGCTCTATTTCTTTCAACAGATAAGCTTTCTGTAAGGGTTTAAATTCTGAACAGATAGGTTAATCTATCAGAATCCTCTGTTCGAGTGTTAAGAAAACACGTTGTCCTTGGCTGCTACTTAAAATAGATGCAACTGTGTCCCTGAGAAGGGAGAAACAATTTATACTAGCTTGTACTTATCTAAAGATTTTTGATGTAAAAGTACAATCGTTCTTTCGAAACATTTCCTAAATTTCAAGCAACTTTGAAATTGATACAAATATTGCGTTCAATTACACGTGTAGTTCTTTTAGCGCAATTGTTTTGAATACATTTCTTTACTTACTTTAACTGCTATAACTTACTGTGATAAAAACAAGGGTCGTTCCAAGTATATTTGTCTAGATAAAATAGCTTTCATCAAATCAAAGAATGACCAGTTTTAAGAAATTAATCGAACAGAACCTTCTTTTGAAAAGTTTCATTTGTTTCAAACCCACATAACATTATCAGCTTTAGGGAAGGTTGAATTAGACGTCATTTGGGTGGGGTAAGTAGTTAATGCTGGACCTTACATACGTAACATTTACGTGCATGGCGCTGTCAAGAGGCTTAAGCCGTCCTGCTTAAGGTAGCACAGCACCAATTATTCCTCCTTTGACTTACACACTAAATTATTTTAGTCCATGTCGTGGCCATTCGACCTTCGCAGTGTTTTTTTTTAAACAGACCCATTTCATCCACGTTCTGTTTCTATGGGGAAGTTAGCTAACCCCCAATCAAAATCTCACATGGCTCGTCGGAGAAAAGAATGGGTTGCTGGGATTTGACTTTGATGTTTATGTTGGCCCAATTGGGAAAACTTGCCCGTTGAAAACGCACCATAAGCCCACATGATCCCCTAAAATTGTAAATACTCGGCCCATGATTTATCTAAGACGGGGAGTCTCAATTATTTTCGGTCCCGGGCCATATTTCTTTGGGATTCTGCTTTATCATTAGTGTAGTAGCCACCAGGGTGGGCAGACTTTGGAAGAAGCAACTCATTCTATTGGAAGAAGACAGCACGTATAACTTGAGAACCTAGGATCTAAGACCATGCACCCAAACAAAATAAACCTCCATAATACCCACTGTACATGGGTCTATGCACACTAACTACACATTCTCTGTACACAAACCCTTTTCCAAATCGCAATTAATTAGCACTGTTTAGTAATTTTGGTATCGGTCGTTCTCGTCAATGGCGTATTACTATGGACAAAACAACGCATGCCAAAAACGCTATCCCATAATCCCTAGTAATTGCTATTTGGGAAAGGGTTTATGAAAAAACAGCAGAACCAACAAGTAGGCCTAACGCAGGTTGGCATGTGGACTGGGGCGTTAAGAAACACGCGTACTACACAATTAAGCAATCAATCGAAATCGGGCAGTGGTGTCACTGGTCTGCAAGTGGGCGTACACCATACCGTGTGCGTGTGATATGACATGCGCAAAGTTGTAGCCTGTAAAACAGACAAAGGCTCTTAACATGTATTCTCCAACTCGGCCGCGCATGCAAAACATGATCGCACGTGAAAGGGGTCTGTGGGTACGGTAGGGCGGCCGTGACGTCACAATCGGCTAAGAATGAACAAATCCTTGAAATCAAGTACAGCACTACGCGTATACACTGCAAACTTTCATAATACGCCAGGGTTTGTTTTAATGGGCAACGTGACCTTTGACCCAAATGCTTGTGTGACCGTTCAAGCTAGTAATTACAAGTTACAGTACATATGAAAACTTAGTCTCTTAGGAGTAAAGCCAGGATTTTATCCTGGATGGTATTTTCTAACCACACTGATCCAGTGATGCCAGGATAACCGACCGACAGAATGAATGTGAGGCCCAAGGGTCCCCTTGGAGTCCCTGAAGGGTTTCCAAAGTAACATCACAGTCAAGTACCGGGAGAAGAACTCCCGAAGGTTAATTAACTTGCGTTATTTGCACACTTGAATCATGAAGGCTGGAATCCTAACCCCCCCCTTACTGCACGGCTAAGCTGTTTGCAGATTTAAAACTATGGGACTTTAAAAGTAAGGTGGTGGTTTCCCCTGTGACACTTCTTCCAAAATTATTTTTCACAGTGGAAGCATGTATTGCAAAAATATATCTAATTTACGGTAATTTCCCTGATTTCTGCATAATATAAGTTCTTCAAAACATTTGTCGAAACATTTAAAACACATTTTCGCCCCAGATAATTTTAAATAACCATAGCCTTAATACAATTTTACTCATCTCTCCCCCTGAAAATCTTCTGCCCCCCCCCCACTAGTTGGTACCTTGTCCGGAAACGGGTTGGACCCTCCAACAGCCTTACTAGTGCATATAAAAACTGTCTTGAACACCTTCAAAGAAGCGAACTGCTTTTTAAACCAAGTCCTACGGGCTATCTCTTACTGCAAGCAAAGTATCGAATGAAATTACCAAGTGGAAAAGGGTTCATAAAAATTGGAAACTAGAAGTAATAGATCTTAAAACCACAAAGTAATGATTGACTTGTCGTACCTCATAGGCTACTCCACGTCCCCTCCCCCCACCTGCGTACCTATAGTAACAACCTATAAAACATTCGTCTGGTAAATTTCACGTTTTGTTCTAAAATTATATCGTCACGGTGACAGTTTATATAAGGGAAGCAACTGTCCAATGTTGACTTCAATTAGTAAATAAAAAGCACAACAGCAGTGCAGCCTTCTTATTTAAAAAAAGTTAAGTCGATGGTGCATAAAATGACGTCATTGGTAAACTTCAAATTGCACACTTCAGTCACATATCGAAGCATGCTAGTAGGTTTTAAGAGGTCAAACTTCGCATAATCTCAGCACTTATTGTGGATGATCTTTGTTTATAGGAAATGTTTGTGGCCTCGTTCAAATCATTTAGATAAAACAGAGCTAATCTGATTCTCCATTTCGTGAAGCAAGACAGAGAAGGAGTAAAATTTTACTAGATCTTCCTATCAGAGTGTTCCGATGTAAAACTTTTCATTACTATTTAAATGTTTTAAAGGCTCATAAAACTACATTTAAAATTACGTGAGAGGGAATTTGCGTTTGTGGCCCACAAAATTTTGATTCCTTTAACGATCATCGTTTATAGATATAGAAGTGTAAACAATTCAAAATTAGGCAGCTTGGTAAAAAGTAAAGTTTCTACCAAAAGAAATTCATTGCTTTGTAGCACATTGGTAACTGTTTCAGGGTAATTCTCATCATCCCAGACAGTTGCAATTCTCCCAACTAAACAACTTGTAGCTCCTCCCATAACTATGTGAAACTCCTTCTTGTGCAGACACAAACATATTTTAGTTAAGGTTTTGTCCTGGTGAGCATACAAGGCTATAATGTGAAATCCAAACACTCTCTCTGCATTGAGTTGAATGTGAGCTACTCTGCATCTTTTGAATTTTTAAACTGTGAGGTCAATCAAAGAGCAGACACCAACTGAGAATTTTGATACCCCACACTAAAATTATACTTTGGGGGTGACGAGTGTTTGTTCTTAAACCAAAGCTCAATTCTTTCAAAATATACAGCATTAATAAATCTGAGGGGGAATAGCTATCTTTAGAATTTATTGGTGCGACTAAAAAGTTAAGTATAAACTATAATAATAAAAGCCATTTCTCTGTGCGCCATGTTAAATGCGAATAATATAAATTTACTTTACTTTCACTTCTGTTTAAATTTCCGCTACTTTGTACAGAATCTTGAAAAGATGACTTGAAAAAAATATTGACGAAAATGAAAACTGAAGAATGTTTCTATGCAAGGTTTATAGATACACGCGTCATCGGACTGTTCATGTGAAAATTGCCCGTGGTCTGGTGCCTCACTGGTAGTCAGTCCTTCTTGTGACCATGATCACGGAGTCCTATATGAACGAATGCCACAAAATAATAACATCACAATTGCCAGATCAAAATTGGTCCGACCAAATAAAGATATCGTATTATTAAGGGTAAAGTAAATTTAACAAAGATTTTAGGAAAACTTCAGTCAACAATGTGCTTCAAATTGTTTGATAATTTCGTAAAAATCAGTATCATTACGCCTGTTTAAAATCAAAACAAATTCTGGTATTCATTTTGACGTTTTGTTGAACGATATTTGGTATATTTCACGACAAGTATTTATCCCGAATTTCTTCTATAAAGGAAAAGGTAGTTCGTCTAAGCCGCTGTAGAAGCAAGAAATTAGTTGCCATTGACGTCAACGGTATAGTTTGTATTTGATTGTGATATAGCTGCTATGGTAGCCATTATTTATAGCCAAGTGTCCTAAAATCATTAAAAATATGCAAATTGGATATAAATCCTTCTGGTGCTGGGCAAATTTGAGTCCCTGCGGAGTAAAAACTTGGCCACAGACGGAACATTAAGTCTTGGTGGAGGGCAATCAACCGTTCTACTTCAACGTCACATGACTCCTGATAATGTTGTCGTGTATGAGTTAGTGCTACTCCTTAAATAGTCTAAATTTCTCTAAAATGAGTAACTTAAACCTTCGAGCGGGGTCGTTAATAAACATAGAAGGAGCCAAGGGAAATACTTTTTTATTCGTGTCAATATAAAGATCACGGAGATTACTTGTTTTGCTCAAGGCTTCGCGGCTATTTAATATTCATTTTAATATAATTGAGTCCATTGAGATTCTTATAACTATAGCGAGGTCTATAAGCCCTTTCTACCAACTGCGTGTTGTGATATTTCATTGAAAGGTTGAAAGATTATTTTCCTGGAACCAATGATGGTGCAGCATAGTGGGTAAAGTCGCTGGTACAGCTCTGCTTCCGACAAATAGAAATTTTGTTTTTGTTCTAAACTTGATTACCAGGGAGAGCTAGAATTATGCTTAAACTAAAACATTTATCCTTCTCCATGGCCTTCAATTCAGAGATTTAGCTTAAAATCGTAACATTTGATTTTAAATTAACAGTGCCCAAAATTTATGTTTTCATGTCGGGGGCAATGGAGTAGGGAAAACAAGCCAGCGTGCCACAACTGGAAAAAGGCCGTTGCCGGCCCGACTTCAAACCAATTGGTTACAAACTGAGCCGTAAAACCTCATCTAACTAACTAACTTCATGTCGGAGGCATGTATAGACAAGGGCAGCAGAATGGGGGAATGTACCACCAGGATCTTATAGAGCTTCCTGGTTCCAGCAAGCCAATAATGCTTCTGATAACTAATGAATGCGTCTCCCTTCTAAATAGTTTGTCAAGGGGCGTATTGAGGCTGATATTTATGAGTATGTGTCCATGTATGTATATGCATGAACGTGCATTTGTATGTAGTGAACTTACAAGTAGGCTAGACGTGAATACATCATTGAGGGAGGTCCGTCTCCCGTCCCCACCGCTATCCCAAAAAGAGCATAAACCGCTTCCATTGAATGTCATTCATCGTCCGTGGCAAACATATAATCATTTCAATAAGCTTTGCACAGATCTTTTTACACATTGATGACTGGTGATCATTTGGGATGATATCACAGCATTCTTCCGTAACATCTTTCAAGTCAAAGCCATTTCTGTGATTGGATTGGAAAGTCATTGACTTTCATGTCATTTTACTACATTTCAATTCATTCGATGTCATGTCACGTCATTACATTACATTTATGCATCACATTACATTTCATTTCATTTTATTCCATTTCATCTCATCTCGCCTGATATTATCTCATCTCATCCCATCTCATCCCATCCCATCCTATTCCACCCCATTTCATTCAGGTTTATTTCATTTTATTTATTCCATTCCATCCCATCCCGCCCATCCCATCCCATTCGACCCCATTCCATTTCATTCAGTTTTGTTTCATCTCATTTTATTTTATTTTATTTTACTTCATTCCATCCCATTCCATTCCATTCCATCCCATCCGATCCCATTTTATTTCAATCAGTTTTATTTCATCTCATTTTATTTTATTCCATTCCATTCCATTCCATCCCATCCTATTCCATCCCATCCCATCCCATTCCATTTCCATTTGCTTTATGACAACACATAATCACGTGACAGATTAAGTAAATATCATTGAATCGAAATCAATGTTGAGAAAGGAAGTACTCTGTATACCCTTTGGGGCTTTAACAAATGAGTACTCCTGGAAAAAACAGAGAAACTTGGGACACAAACACGAAGAGTAACGTACCTTACCACACCATAGCATACCATACCATACCATAAGCATAAGCACAGCCCACCCACCCTCTCATCCACCCATCCTCCCATCTACCTACCCTATCACCCATTCACCCACCTACGGGATTAACATTTACTTATGGAATGCCTTAGTAAGCCTTTCCTCGGGGGAGCTATACTGATTGACTTAGCTGATATTTTGGGGTAGTGTGTTCCAAGTAATAGTTGATCGATGTTTCAGACGTCTTTCATACTAATATAAACAATCTTTATCAACGAAAATACTTCAAATACTACGAAGTTGGCTAAACTGCCTTGTACGGTAGTTATGTACAGATTAATTGACGATGAAAAAACAGAAATGCAGCTTGGAGGTAGCTCTTTCAAGGAACCAAAAATAAGTGTAACTACATTCATGGTATTCAAGCCATACAGTTTTGTAAATTCAAGGAAGCAAACAGACTAGTGGTCCCTCCTGTGGTGCAGAGCAACTGAAATGCCTACTTGGCACATACATGCTTCTCTTCAGTTTCCTTAATTCCTTTGCGCATGTTGCATTTTCAGAGGTGGAAATATAGATATGTTATAAAGTTTTCTTTTCTCCTTCACACATGCAATGTAGCATATAAGGACACCCAACAACTGCAGCATTACAAATGTGAAGACTTATCAATGCCTCATGTGTTACGGCCCGCATGGCGGCCCTCATGGGCTTTCACCACACGAGGCTGCCTTCCTGCCGTTGTTTTTCCAAGTGATGAGCCGAATGAAATACTTAGTCCATCATTTAGGCTACATTAGTTATCAAAAGTTCTTTATATTGAAGGTCGATGACTATCGGATTGATAAATAAGAACAATTTAAATCCCTTGCACTGATTGTCAGTTCAAGTGAACCTAGCTTTTTTTAATGAATGAGCAAATCCCAATGTGACCCAGTGGAAGTGCAGGTTTCCGACTTGAATTTTAAAACGTTTTTTTTAAGAATATCGTACACTAGTATATTCTACTGTTTGTTTTGGAGTGAACATACCATGATAAGAAATGAAGACTCTTTCCCATCCTTAATACTTAGAAAGTTTTCCAAATTCTTGAAAATGAAACTGATTCTTTAATTTGTGAAGGGACTCATTAAGCCTAAACATGAGTTACCGCCAGCATTATTCATGTTCAACATGAAAAATAGCTGTAAATTGAGGGAATTAGTAGTGACGTAACTGACTAGTTTTAAAATAAATTTTTAAAGCTCTCGTCAAGTTTAATCTTCTTCTCGTTATCGAACCTGTCCTTGAAATTTATCCTGGATACATACTGAATGTGCCACTAGCTCTGTTCAGCGGTTAATGACTGGAAAGGAATTGACTCCGTTTAAAGAACATGTCGAACAAGAGAAGGAAACACCTTTTAGATTTTGGGTAATGAGTTAGACTTAGCAAAGTCGTTCTCGGCGAGGTCATGAAGAAGTAATGAACTTCTCTGAGCAGACTCTACAGTCTAGTACCAGAGGTGAGGGGGAGGACGATAAACCGCCGTAAAGAGGGAAGGGGTGGGGTGTGCGTACGCTTGATGACGTCATTCAAACATTCATCGATATAGGTTGCTTATTTTCTCCCTCATTAAAATGTACATGTCTTCATGACATAACACGCACAGATAAGAGAGTAAACCGTGCCTTTGTGTCCTATAAGACAAATTTCGCTTGCACTACAATCGCCTAAAACATTTTGGAGTCGCTGGTTGTGCATTTTACATTTAACTAATAACTCCCCTGAAACCACCTGACATTTTTGCAGAGTAGGCCTGGTGCGGCAAAAGGCTGGATAGGACTTATCAGACTGGATAAAAATATACATTCTCTCCTCCAGGACAGAAGCCAGAAGATCTGACAACTGTGGATAGGAACATACTCTTGCCTCTCCTCTTGGCTTGCCTTAAGACCTTTCCTCTTTATCCTATCTTTTCAACCTCCTTTGAATGAAAAGAGAGGAATAGGAATCAACGTACCATTGTTTCATATATTCGAAAAATTGAATGAATTACACCATCTTACACTTGCTGTAAGCAAACAGTTCGTTAGTCGTTACTCTGTATTCTTACCCAAGATTCCTAACATTCGTCCCTATTGGTCGAAGAACTTCTTTACTGAGACCTCTTTCATGCACAACATTACTTATGCACAGGTCGCATGATCCTACTGCTGCTGCAAGGTCTGTTACGTATTGAAACGGTCTTATATCACAGTTGCTATAAAAGATCTACTGTCATCGTCATCGCCCCCAAATAAAACTGGCCAAATTTTATAAGTCTTTTTCATCAACGCAAATAATCAGAATGACTTAATTTGTTTAGATACATTTTCTCCTATTTTGATGATGTACTTAATAGAATATTTACCTTTCACAAGTCACACTGCGCACCGTAAACATAAGCTAGTCAAAACTGTCTGAATCAGCTAACTATGATAGTCAAATTTATCCGACTTATCTATATCTGACTAATTGCACAATAATAAACTAAAATGATTAGTCACAAATTAGTCAATGAGGCCTAAAATTGGTCAGATATTAAGTCAATTGGTTATAAATTGGTCAAGTAATGCTGGATAACCTAGCGAGTCGATTCAGACACCGCTTTGACTAACTTCGTGTAGCCAAGGCCGAAAAAGCAAAAATGACAGCAGGTTCCGAAGAGTGTAGAGCGTTGGCAATCCTCAGTAATCCTCACCCTTCAGATCTTCCCATCATTAAATGAAAGAACAATAAAAACAATACTTTTCCGGCTGACAGGGGTAAGCTAGATGGTGCTATATAAAATGCTCCTGTATATATACAATCTAAGCATGACAATACTATAACCTTTTGTTACTTTTTTATAAAATAGCCTAAGTGCTGACAAGTTAACATTGGTATAGTTACAATTTCAGTTTCTATTCTTTTTAGAAGGTGGTCCATCAGAATGGTTTTATGTTTTGAGTCCTTCATGTTAAACAAAGACAAACAAAAATTGTATACAAATCAGTCAAGGGTATGAAATAAATTGCACGATATGAAATCACAATAACGTCATGTATGTTTAGCATAAGGAAATACATTCATGCCATAACATAAGATCTCCACGGCCAAGACTTTGACTATTTACTTTCTGGTATACCTGGTAGCCTAAACATCATTGCACTTGTCCTCAGTTCCTCTTTTCAAGTCTTTACATTTTATACCGTTACGTCATCATGACGCACAAAGGAAGGTTAAACACGTAGAGGTAATTTTTAACTGTCTGACTGGGAAATAAAATATTTAAAGCTTCCTGATGACGATAATTTTTTACCAGCATTTTTTTCATTCAAAGTATAAGTAAAAACTTCTCAAAATTGAATCCATGGTTCAATTAACAATGCCTTTCCTGAGTCAAGGGAGTAAACAGGTATTAATCAAGGAATAGTTATTAACCTCAACCTCGAAGAATAATTCACCGTCTTATCCAAAACTTAAAAGAAATATGAAGATCCCTCATAAAGATTATCTCTAGGGATAGGCATGCCTCTTTAAATACTACTTTTAATATGTTATTTAATCTGGTACGTTTGAGTTGTGTAAAGTTGTCCACTGAGCCTTTAGTCGTCTACGCACAACCAATAGGCCTGACAATAGGTATAAGGGAATACCGTAATCAAATAACATTTTGTGATTTATATTTCTTTAAGTTGTTACACCACCTTATCTTACGTCAAATCAATAGGCCCAAGGCTTTAATTTCATAAATCATTTTAAAAAACTTTTCCTGTCAAAAAAAAGCATTTTTAGTCAAATTTTCTTCTGTTATACGTTTAGTATCATTGAACTATAGCCCACAGCGTATCCTTCATACTTTTCGAGGAAACTTTTACAGCTTATTTCTCCTTTGAGTACTTGATGTAGATGTTAACGAGGGCTTAAGGCATGCGAGACTCTCATCATCCTAGACAAAGATCGCCGATTACACTGAAAAATGATACATTACAGTTACGTTAGGACGTTAGGCGTTTTGCCATTGCTACGTCATTAAATAGTGTAGGGCAATTAAGTTGTACTTAGTGCAATGACCAAACTGTAGATTCTGATGTTAAATTCAAAAAAAGACAAGGTGAAAGGGATGGCTGGACAAGTGACGTGAACAGGTAGTCTCGAAAAAACAGAAAAGATGCAAAATGAATTGATCACAGAACGTGACCTTGGGATGGGTGGAAAAGGCGGCACGAATGACGTGAGTTTGCTGTTCGTGCACGTGGTTCATAGATTTCGACCTTAAAACACGTTCAGTAAATACTTTAATTGTGAGAGTCACTTGAAAAAGTGGGAGGTAACATCGTTGGGCTGGTTATCTTGGTTGATTAATATATAAAGGAGAGTTTATACAACAGGAACCTCTTGGCTGACGCAATAGATGTTTGATGACAATTATATACGGTACGTAGGCAAGTACGGCACATAACTTACAGTAACTTCAGGCCCGTGGCCAAAACGGGTGCCTCACGTTACCTACAAAATACCCCACACCCCTGAAAACTGGAAACATTGATGTTGATGTATCTCTCCCCCTCCCCCAATCCCCCTCCTCCAAAAAATATTTCTTCCAGCTCAACATCTCGTCTGGGTACGGGACTGTAATGACTGTATAGTTTATCGGTGAAACGTATAAGCAACGAGAAGTTGACACTAATTCAGTCACACTAATTTTGTAGAAAAAGTAAGTTACTGGAGGTATATTTATTTGCGTGCATGGACGCACATAGATGGAAGCAACGGGGCAGTTTCTAACCTAAAATTTTACAGTAAATTTTCATTATATCGATCTATGAAATCTTTAGTTATTGAGAATACTAAAAGATTGCTTAGATGTAAATCTTGAGGCACAGAAAATGCAATTTCTTGCAACTTTTACGGGAAGTTTAGCATTTTTCTCTTGGTACACTGAACGATAATTGTTGGTGGTAATCTGCTTAGTACCAAAAAATATCTGCGCACAACCATGTTTATAAGTCAAAATGTGTGGGTACTTCTCCACTTAAAATGTCACGCAGGGGTAGGGCCTATGCAGAAAAAGGGGTGACGTCATTCTTGTCGTCAACCTTATTGAAACAGGAAATACCGAGGACGCCCACCAAGTGGACCCTTTCAATCAGTGTCTGTAGGGTGCATGGTAACCGACAAAGTGTAGAATCGCCGCTTTCATTCTCTTTACTGAAAAAGTCAAATATCTATCGAAAGCCTACCAAGCTTTGTGAACGTTCCTGGTACCCAAAGACTTTGTACTGTGTGTTACTAAGATCATCTTAGATTCCGTCAATTGTTTGAGGAGCGAATTTTTCAAGCCTTTTAATGACACCCCTCATACCCTAATCAATGTCCATGGATCATTACTCTTAGGGGTGGGGGGAATAAACCCATATTATAGTCGCTAATATCTCCTTTTGAACCCTCAATAGATTTTTTCTATGTCATAATCATTTTTTCTGTTCCAATTTTGTGACTCACTAAGTCGAAAATACAGGAAGTGTATCCCTTATGAACATTTCACTGTCACACATCTGCACTCTAGGATAAAGTTGAGACAGGCGCACAAAGTAGTTAGTCGACATAGACATGTTTACATTCAAACTAAATAATAACCTTATTGACCCTTGAAATGAATCCCTTCTATGTACATAATTTCTCCCTGTAAAATTTGGCGATGCAAAACAATGTTCTCCGTTGTAACAGACTCCTACTTCAGGGTTATATACGTACCGGTGTAGGGAATTATTTTAGTTGATTAATATGTAGTGACATTTTTATCAGTATCATTTACCTTAAAGGTCATAAGCAGTCTCCCCAAACTTATTTTGAAACAATAGCCAAATGTCACAAATTTCTTCTTTCTTCTCTCTCCAAGTATCTTTCATGATATTTTATGACATAAATATTGCATATTCAAGGTAAACCAATCAGTTGCTCCTCGTAAATTTTACAATTGAGTGAGAAGAATACTGTCACATGATTCTCAAGAGCCATTCAGGAAATAGGATAGTCTAC
>WURT03024575.1:0-15625 GCA_009936505.3 Holothuria glaberrima | reverse complement strand
CCTTGAATATGCAATATTTATGTCTTAAAATATCATGAAAGATACTTGGAAGAGAAATAAGAAGAAATTTGTGACATTGCTATTGTTTCAAAATAAGTTTGGGGCGACTGCTTATGACCTTTAATGTTTCACTTTCACACACATTTGTGCCAGGTTACTGTAAATGGCTCAATATTCATAGTCATTCAGCTGTGCTTGAGATGCTTGTGGTAGTTGAGGTTGCATTCCTCAAAACTACATCAAAAAATAAAAGAAAAATAATAACTTAACCACAGGGGAACCTGTGGGGTAGCCATCTTTTTTTAAAAGATAGGGATGAGCGTTTAGTTTTTACCCTGAGACCTGGGTAAAAACGCCCGCCAAAATCTGTGTCAAAAACTGAGGAAAATTCCTTCTTATCGATTCCATAACCATGATGTTACATAAGCAAATTATAAAGAAGACATGTATTGCAAAAAGCCACACTTTGTTTCCTTGAGTCTGCAAGGAGTACAGAGAGATATGTACCAAAACCCCCCAAATCGGGCGTTTTTACCCCAGTTTAAAGTCTTACAGTTTTCCTGTTTAGAGGAACAAAACTCTACACAGCTGCTGATGGATTCCAATCAAAAAATGTGCTATGATTCCTTTTTTAGCTCAAACCAGCTCGAAGAGCTGTTGTGATCTGCCACTGTCACTCTGTGTCTGTCTCTCTGTCTGTGTCTGCCTGTCTGTCTGTCTGTCTGCTTGCCTGTGTATCTGGTGTATCTAATCTGATTAAAAATGTTATCAAATTTTGATGAAATGTAGACACAATGCTGATTACTGGGGTTGGAGCAATTTTTGACCGCAAAGGAGTCAAGGTCACTAAACATTTAATGGTCAGTATACACTCTGTCATGTATCTCCTGGAAGACCCTCATAGTACACCTTACGATCTTGAAAGTTGGTCACAATGTTAGTGCTTCTTTGAGGGAGTCCAGAGATTTTTGGATTCAAAGTCATCTAAGGTCATTAGAGATCAAAATGTGGAAAATCTTTAATTTGATATTTCTTTTGACTGTAAAGTTAGTTGGTATTTCATCTTTATATGACCAATCACCATTTGCTGCAAAACGTGAAAATCATTTGAAGGTCATCAGGGGTCACTTGAGGTCAAAATCATGAATCTGGAATTATTTTGTAACCATATTTAGTATTGCACCCAAAGTTAGATATAACTTACATGTAGTTCCAACAGGTTTCAAGGTCATATCAAGGTCATCAGGGGTCATTTGAGATCAAATTTGCCAAGATGAATTGACAAGAAACTTCAGAGAGTTTGTCAGCATACTGTGCCTGAAAATTTAGAGGTCATTCTGAGGTCACCAAGGATCATTCGAGGTCTAATTTTCAAAGGTATATGAATATACTTTTTCAAAGGTATATGAATATACACTTTCGAGTTATAGTCATAGCATTCATTGCATGATGAACATCCGTTACACATGTGTTAAGGCAGTTCTAAATTTCATGAAATGCAAAAGTTATCAAGCAATTCTGTTGTAAGTTATATGACACCATACCATACCTCAGTAGTAAATAATGAGGTTTTGGTCTAATGTGCTTGTTTCCAGGTCACATACAGTCACCCCAATTTGAATCAGAATACTCAGGTATCCTGTGCTCTTTTCAATCATGTCATTTATGTGACAGTGTTTTGGTACTAAATTGTTAAAATTCCTACTGAATTACCTTGAATATGCAATATATTTTCTGAGATGTCAAGAAAGAGCTAGCTGTATCTGTGGTAGAAAAAGATTTGGCAGATTTGGATGTTTTCAATGAAATGTTGGGGTGACTATTTATTCCCTTTTACTTACATTTCATCACTTTCGTTGCTTTCAGCTGCAAGTCAGCATTGCCAGCTGAACTGTATGCCTAAAGGTGAAAACTTCTACTATACTCAGGCAGATGTGGTGGTGGACGGCACACGTTGTAGGCCAGAATCGTTGGACATATGTGTAGCTGGCGTTTGTCAGGTAAGAAAGTTTGTCATGATTGAAAACTATTTAATTTTAAAGTAAACCTAGACTCTAAAAATCATTTTAAGAAGGCTCCAAAATGAATCTAGAAGTCCAACTCTGAATTCACAAGACATTCTTGTGCAAAGATGTAAAATGTTAAAGTTTCTTCACACCTGAAAATGAGATAGCGCAATAAATTTTGTGCTTGTCTTGTACCCTCTTCTCTGTGTTTTTCCATTGCAACTTGTTAATTTTCAAAATTTGATCACTTATTTGTTAAAGAGTGACTTGTAGATATTTGCACCCTGAAAACATTTTTCTCTCATTGTGTGCTATTACAGGTAAGATGCACAGTCCTTTTAGAGGTGTACTGGATACCCTGCATGTCTAGCAAGACAATGAAAACATTTATGGTTTTGGCCAGGTATTTAAAGTATAAGGCCAAATTTTTTGGCCAGAGTTGCTTCCTCCATAAACAGACAGTGGTAGCTTTGTAAATTTATTAAACATCCATCCAAGGTTTTTCTTTTTGGTCCATTACTTTTCATTTCTCTTCACATTTGCGCTGGCAATGAGGTGTAACTCTCATTTTGTAAGCTTGAGAAGCATTTAAGAACAAGTCCAAAATTAGTGAGCAATTATCATGAAGTACCAATTTTAGAATTACATTTTAATAACCCTTAAACAAGGAAACAGTGTAAATCACAATCTTACAACTGAGAACAATTTACAGTATGTTTTCATTGACAGTTTAACTCTCACTCTGGCAGTTCAAAAAATTAAAATAATGTTGTCTTAAGTATATACTGTCATGTTTACAGTTTGTATTTTGCACCTAAAACTGGAATGAGTTAATCCACCTCAGTAGGGTTCCCAGCTTTCTTGGAAATAGGAAAAAATTAGGGAATTTGAGAAAAAATGTTAAATCAGGAGAAAAGTTAGGTACGGCATTAGATCAACCTCAAAGGAAAAGTGGTCAGTCTTATGAATTGTCTCATATCCAAACAGCTGGTTGGATGGTTGGCTGTGGTGGCATTTTAGATGCTTTGAACAGGAAACAGCTGGTTATAACCACACCCAAAATTCATCAAGTAAACTCAGAGATCTTTTTGTTTTCATGAAAAATATTGGAGCCCTTATTGACTGTATCACAGTACTCTCATGCAAGTAACCTAGTTTACTTATGACTGAGTGAACACTCTGAGGATTTGGATTGAAATGTCTTTTCCATGTTAATGATGTCTTTTGCAGAAAGTTGGCTGTGACATGATGCTTAACTCATCTGTTGAGCTTGATAAATGTGGTGAATGTGGAGGAGATAATAGCACATGTACTACCATATCTGGAGAATTTACTACCAAGACTCTTCAAATAGGTAGGCTTTATGGTTCTCCAGATATTTTTTATTTTAAGCTTCATTAAGGCCTGTTATGTTAAAGCATGTGAAGAGCTTTGGGATTACAGGGGCTGCACCCCTAGGAGTCGGGGCAAAACAAATTTTCTTGGGAAAACCATTGGGATTTATGGCAATTTTTGATGGAGAGATTGTTGAAGTTGGTAACTCCAATAGCTCCAACATACAGCAATTTGTCCATCCTATACCAGCTGAGTTGATGCATCTACAGAACAGAGTGGTATTCTCCCCTCAGGGAAGGCTGCCCCCCCAATTGGGGAAATTTTTGAATTCCATTGGGGAGCCTGAATTTGTATGACGGATACGTAATCCCGATGACAGTCAGTCGCCCTGAAGATCTACTTAATTTTGCTCTTGGGAAGGGCAGATTCTTCAATAAAAACCACCAAATTTTCTAATTTCCCCACAAATCCCAAATGTTTCAAATGTTCTTTGATCCTAGCACCACCTGTGGATAAAAGGTTGGGCTTCTACAACCATTTTCTTCATTTGGGGAGACATACTTTCTTCTTAAATTTTATCTAGTATGAGCTTCTGCACCTCTTGTCACACTGGTTTTTCTTGCAGTTTTCTTAGGCAAAGATGGCTCAGTCTGTCCTCAAAAAAAAAAAAGAAAAAAAACATTTGTGCCTATGTGTGAATTTGATTTATGAAGGAAACTATATAATAGACCACATGTAAATTTCACATGCTATGGTCCCTGGGAGATATTGTGATGTGAGAGAATTAAAGAACATTTCGGTGAGGAATTCTTGTCAGACATTAACAGTATATTTTTATTACTTTCTAAATAAGTTGGTTTTCTGTTTTGTTTGTAAAAGGTTAGCTTAATTGAAGAAGATTAAAATTTATTTTTCAACATGATGAAAAGTTTGTAATGTTCTTAGTTTTTCTTCATATTTGCATCTAGTATTAAGTCAGTTTAACAGGTTCCATACCCTTAGTGAGTTTCAATTGGCACTGCAAAACATTATCACCAAATTTCATCCTTCTCTTAAATTCCTGAAATACAAGGATTGAACTCGACATACAGGCTATTTTGTTTATCGTGATGGGGTTGATGAATACAAGTCCAGGTTTAACTGCTGACAACTGTGTTATGTTGGTATATGTGAATCGTTGTCTTTTCGCACTCTGTACCTATCTCTGGAAAAGGATATGATACTTTGAACAGACTATTTACTTAAATCATTATTCCAGAGAGTCCAGATAGAAGGCCCACCTCTTTGACAGATAATCATTCTATGAAAATAAGGAGTGGGTTTTAGTATCATATTCCTTTTGTTATCTGGTAGAGTTTTAAGCTGGTTTGTTTGTGTCTGTAGGTAAGTGGTTTTTATTGTACACGTAACTTCTTAAACCCCCACCCTACCCCGTCCCTCCCCCAAAAAAGGCGTGTGAAGTACATCTAATTGTACTCCTAGTCAAAAATATATTAAATGAAAATCCTTGAAAAAAGATTGTTTGGATTGTCCTAGACTTTGGGTTTTTTTTTTCTTCATATAGAAAATATCAGGTTCATTCATGTCCCAAAAAGTCAAGTCCTTATTACAATAACTCTCAGTGTCAGGTCATCTTCTGGAACTCTTAAAAAATGCTTCAACCAACTCGAAGCAGGTTTTATGAAATTTAAGAAGCAATAGAGAGTTGCCTATTCAAGGTCTTGACAGTCATATGTTTTTGTTAATTTCAGTATTTCCTCAAGAGGGCTGGATTTGTAAAGAATGCTTTTGAACAAGAAGTTGCATTGTCAGACTTGGGTTTCTTGCTTTGTCTGTAACAGTGAAAGGAAATGAAACTTGCATAAATGTCGTCCATATAGTTAAGTTTCATAGTTGTCAAAAGTGAAAAAGCCAAAGAATTGCCCACTGAATCTCGCTGAACTAAACAGTTGTACACAGGTACAATTGTGAGAAACACAAAAGACTGTGTTCATTGTTTTAAAAACAATAGTCAATGTGACTGACTGAACATGTGACAAACAAGATTCAGTTTAAAGAATGGTTGGCTCATATGCATTATTGCAGTTACACATAGTGTCTTAACAAATTCGAGAAACTTATAATGTGGAAGAAAGGAGGAATTTAGAGAGGATTTCTTTTTTGAAATTAACAATGTATTTTTATAACTTTCCAAGTTGGTTTTCTGTTTTGTCTGTAAAATATTTTGGTCAATTGAAGAAGGTAAAATTAATTTTTCAACATTGTTTGTACTTTTGCTTCATATTTGCATTTGTATTTATACTAGAATTGAACTCAATATGCAAATCTTATTCATTGTAATGGGGTTGATGAATACAAACCCAGGTTTAACAGACAGCTGTCATGTTGGTGTACATGAATCATTATCTTTTCACACTCTAGTATTATCTCTGGAGAAAGATACAATACTTTGAACAGACTATTTACTTAAATCATTATTCTAGAGAGTCCAGATAGAAGGCTCACTTCTTTGACAGATAATCATTCTAAATAAGGAGTGGGTTTTAGTATTATAATCCTTTTGTAATTGGTAGTTTTAAGCTGGTGTTTGTTTTAACCTGTAGATAAGTGGTGTTTTATAGTAGTAGACCCTTCTTCCCCTCCCCTCCCCTACCCTCCCCCTGAAAAAAGGATGTGGGCAGCACATCTAGTGGAACTTTTTCTTCAATAACACTGCCAAATTTTCCAATTTTTGCAAAAATGTTTTGAATTGTTACAGTACATGTGATATGACAGGACATGCAACCTTGTATCTGAAAAAAAAAAAGATGTAATGCTTAAAAGACCTATGAAAAAGGAGGTTTTAAAAACTGTCTTCATTATGAGAGACAAGCAGGACGCACAAATTGTGGTTATTTTGGAACGCCACACTTGAAAATTGCACTGAATAGTATGAGGACTGGGAGTGGGGTGTCTATGGTTAAGGCAAAAGTCCTATAGCTATTTACAGCATCACCTCTCAGATACAAGTGAACTGTTGTAATTTTATTACTACTGATTCAGGTACTTTGGAACAGTCAGTATAGGGTGTTTATTCCTTTTGTTGTCAAAATGACTTCTTTTAAGAAAAAATAGTACACAATTTGAAGAGTGCCTGGCTCATTCATTAGGGTTTAGTGAGTTGTGACTTGTTCCCCATTCATGATCCATCATATAAAGGTTTTAATTTGTTTACCATATGTGGTATGGTGTGATTGACTCACTGGCTTTGACACTTGTATCACTAGGTTGTAACAGGTTCATGTTGCTTCCACTTGTTTAATATGTATACCAAAATGTATCTGCCAGTCATGCAGTGTTAATAGTAAAAATTTAAATGGAACTCCATTGCTACAAAGACTACAGGATTATGTGATGACTGTATGTAATGAAGTTTAACGGTAGAAATTGCTTGGGAAATGGATAAAGAAATGACAAAATATGCAACAAAGTATATTATAAATCTAATTTTGTTTGGCTTGCACTCACTTGACAAAACTGCAAGGGACATTTTACTATTTATAGAATTTGTTCCCATCATTATTTACTTTCAACTGTCTGGGAGATTCCTCCATGCATCTAGTTTTTCCCTGATTGAGAGAAAATTGGTCATGGGCACTGCCATTTTGCCTACTTTACCAAAAACTCCGGGCATTCTGTGTGTACCTTTTCAGTGGTAAATGGTTTTTGGAACCCTGTTACAAAGTTAAGTGGTCTAATGTAGTAGAATTAAATGCCTGTTTGGTAGGTGTATTATCATAGCTGCTGCAAAGCTATGTCCTAAATTGTTATTCACCATGCCATTTTAAAGAAAAATGCAAATTCTCAAGTGGTCTTGGTTCTTTGTAGACCTTGTCCATATTACGCTTAACTGAAATCCACTGTTGTAGTAAATGCTTTATTTCAAAATCACTTTCTATTACAAAAATGTTTTTTGGGGTTGTCTGCAGTAAATACTGCAAGATATAACCAGGTTTTCAAATTCAGGAGAGGGACAAAGGATTCCATTTACTCAAAGAAAGAAAGAAACTAGTGTGAATTAATCCAAGACTATTGAGAAAAACTGACTTATAAAAGCTGTTATTTGGAATTAAGATTTTTTTCCTCGGGATATCAGTTTTTAAAGGTTTTGACTTTGAGTCGTGTGGACTGTTTAAACACTGACCATTTTGGTTTCCACTTCTAAGGTGTAGTGTATTGCTCTTCATGAGTTTGCCAGTTTCAAAACTTTATAGTTTGGTAAGCATGCTTGCCAGCAACTATTAATTAATGTCAGTTGGCTGGGTCATAATGTTTTGAGAAGTAGACTCTGCATGACTATTTACCTGATCCAAGGTAATTTTCAGCTCTTACCTCAAGACTAAACCAAGGCAGAGTACTTTATGAAGTAAGGGGCCATAGACATAAGACAACGATAATTTAAGGTTATTTGTTGGCCCAGACTCCCAGGGGATTAATATATGAAGTGATTTTCAGTTTCCATTAAAGCAGATTGCTTAAATTTTTAATCCATTCTTGCTGGACTTTTGAACAGCTCAGTTTATTTTATGTTTTGAGGTTAAGTCTGTGTAGGTCAGCACTGGAAGCACATCTGGAAGTTCTATGAAATTAGACAAGGATCAATGAATATTATTATCCTGGACTGAGATATTTGCACTTTATGAGTACACATCTCCATGTAAGAGTATGAGTACAAGTAAAAGGCCTGAGTTTGAGTACAAAGGCCCGAGTACAAGTACAAGTAATTGATTTTCAAATTGTCCGAGTACGAGCATGAACACAAGTTCACATTAAGTCATGAGTAAGAGTATGCTTCCTGAAAACTGTATTCCAATATAAGTATGAGTTTGAGTATGTACTAGAGTACTGCACTATGTGAAACACTTAATGATGTAAGAATCTCCATTTACAAGAGTCTCGTTGCCACTTTTGTTTGCATGTGCTTCCCCTTGCTTCTTCCAGACATTATTGGGGGAAAGGGGGAAACCACCCTTTCCAGATTATGTGGGCCCCTCTCAACTTTTGCAGCAAAAAAGGACACTCTAAATCTAGATATGATATAGAAAGTTTAGGGCCTATTTCTTTTGCCTTCTAAGGATCTGATATGAGCCCACCCATAGGGACCCAACTTCTCTTTAACTTTTGTCATGAAATTTCCTAGTTGTAAATTGCCAATCTGTTTCACTCCTTTTCTGATGAAAGAGCGTAACCTTTCAAAACGTCTTAAGAGGGTCCTTTCATCCTTCCCAGTGGGCCTTTTCCTTCCATTATTTCTTTTAAAGAGTGCTAAAGTGATAATTGTCACTAGGGTTGAGCTCTTAGGGATCATCTCCCATTCCCTTACAAGGCTAGGTGCACCACTGCCTGTCATGCTGCTATTTCTCGTGATGTCCTAAAAAACAATACCTTTACCTACATTCTCAAAGCAGAAAGTTGTCATTCTTTTGTCAGGAAATTGCAAATTGTTCAAAGATCAGATACAAAGATTTCCTAAAGAGTGAACTTCCTTTATATTGGCCAATGTATGGGTTGTCATACTGTCCTGTTGTATTAAGTTGAGACATATAGTGTCAATTTGAGGAAAGCCAATGACCTTAGTCCCCATGTGTACTCTCTGCTGTCTTCCTTGGATTTACTGACTGCAAGTTTTTTCACCATTTTGGGGGGTTAGTGCGGGGTGGGGAGCAGGGGGTCAATTTCATAAAACAAAATTGGACATAAAGAAAAATGGACAGACAGCATGTGGAAAGCAACCTTTTGAAATCATAATTCTTCAACAAGGAATGGTACAAGAGGGTGGCATAGTAGTAATTTATGGATGATAATGTGTATCAAATTTAACAAGGTTCCTTTTGTAGTTCGAGCAAGTTGGAACATAGGTAAAAGAAAATGGTGCCATTGACCTTAACCCTCTTCTTCCAGTATAGTTGCCAAATTTTTTAAGTGTGCCAATCTCTTTTATTAAATAATCTCCATTGATTAGATCTGTAAAGAGAGTTTTTCAAATAGAGATAAAAGTAGATTTACAATGTATTTTGCTTCCTACTTAGACAGGAAGTTCACTCTTATATATAAGGATGTTGAAGGATGATACACAGAGTATTTGGATAATTGGTCTTTTCTTGAGAGGTTCAAGTGGTAGCGGAAACAAAAGCAAAAAGGCTTGTAGTGAAAATAAAGTTTCCCACTTTGAATTAGTAACCCCTGTTATCCTAATTTGTGTACAACTTTTTTCAATCACATGATAATAAATTTTACTGAACTGTTAAATTCATACAGAATAACTCCTTCCATTACCTTTTAGTGGCTTGATGTATCCTCAGAAACTGGAAAGATTTGTAAGGGAAAAATAGAGCTGATTTGTAAGATTTAGCTGATGTTTCAAAATGGTTGGTGAGACTGTTTTCTCCTGAGAAAAATCTGTTGTAAAAATTAAAAAGTATTGTATACAAATTGGAGGAGTCATGGAAGTTCCGAGGTAGTACTTAAATGGAGGAGTAACCTGTCGTTCGTTCATTCGTTCATCCGTTCGTTCATTCGTCCGTTCCTTTCTTCGTTCATTTGTTCGTTCCTTCGTTCCATGGAAGTAATACCTCGGAGGACTTACATGTTTATTTATCATTTATTTTGTCTACACAAATACAATTTAGAGGTACAGTATAAGTATAGACAGGATACTAGAGCAAACAAAAAGTTTAATTAGCTAGTAACCTATAGGTACTAGACTAGCTGTGGTACTGATGGAGGTCATAGAAGTCCTTGTTACCTTTTCTGACTAGTGATCTGTGCAAAAAGAGGGGTAGGGGTGGTGGGGAGAGGGGGAGACTGTCCAAGCTGGTACATACCTCAGACAAGATCAATCTGTTAAATCCAGTGTGAACTTAAATAGACCTCACTTTTGGAGATAATTTATTTTTGTGCAGTAATGCAGTTGCCATGTTGGAGAGGATTTATAATGATAGTACCCCTTCAGAGAACCCAGTTACAAAAGGTTCACTGTATTTCTAATAGATTCACTGTACTTGTTGTCAGATAGCCTATAGTGCTTTGAAGCTCATTGGGCATACTACACAACTTGGAAAATATATTTGGTCATGTGAATTTTTGTCAACCAATACAACTAGGTCATGTGCTTTTCAAGGACCAGTCACATAAAACAGTCATTGGGGTGAATGAAGTTGTTGATATGGCCATTTGGCTCAATAAGAAACTAGCCACTCTAAGCTTTTAGCTACTTGTTAATAGACTATATGGAGTCTTTTGGAAATCTTTGGAACCCTTTTTATTTTGGACCCAGTTGATGGAAAGGGTATGTTCTCAGGATAGAGTATGTACAAGTGTTTGCAATGTGCCATCAGACACAGAAAAAAATATTAGTGGTGGGCAAGGACCCGATGGTGGATAAGGGGCCAAGGGAAGGGGTGGGGGCTGAATATATTCTTCTAAAAGGAAGGGTGTTAAATTGACTCTTAGTGATGTACCACCATCAGTTGGTAGGTAGTGTATAAAAACTTTTGGGCTAAAACTGGTCTCCTAGATTGCCAGGAAATGACAATCCCTAGGTTGTGCAAGGCTGCAGTGAATAAAAGGATGATAGTTTTTCAGGAGCATGGCAAATATTGGGGGGTTAGTGCTAAGTGAACCTTTAGACCCCTTGTATGTGTGTCTGTGTGTATGTGGGTATGTGACTGTGCTCGTAAACACGAAATCTCAAGGAGTGTAACCTTGAACCGTCAAGTTGATTGATCTCATACATGGGGTGTGGATGGCCCATATGCATTACCCGTCTTGTTTGTGGTTTAGGTCATAGGCCATTTTAGGTACCTGGAGGTCAAACTGCAAAATAACTTCAAAATATAAGAACTCAAGAAGAGAAACATGTAGAAATCTTGTACTTATGATGTGGGTACTTTGCATAGATGTAGTGATGTCATTTAGTTTTGGTGGAAGTGTAAAGGGGCTATTGCATCACCCAAAGTATATTTAGGAATATGCTGACATCTCCAAATACAATTGGTGACTGCCCTTTGATTGACATTTAAGCAATAGCTTCACTCTGGTTGGTCAGTAATGACCTTGCAGTCAGTTGTGTACCCAATTAAGGTCTCACAGAGATATGCAGATGTGGCCTTGATCAATTTTAATGTAGTGCAAGCTACTATAGCATTGTTGGTGAGGTGTACTCTGGTGTTTTTTGTTTAAATTGGAGGAGCGTAGAAGTAAACTTAGAATGGATAATTTTTTACTGTCTGGGGTGAGGATGCAGGGTCTTTAAGGTCATTTGAGGTCACCAATGGTAAAACTGCCAAAAAATGGTAAACACGATTTCTCAAGGAGCAAAATGTGTGAATCTCATACGTAATATGTGGGTGCCCACTATTGAGTGTGTGATCGTATTTGAGGTCACTAGAGGTCAAATTGTGTAACCATTCTAGACATAATATTCCAAGAAAAAAATATAAAGTAGGTGAGCCACTTGTTTTTGGTGATGTCAAAGATTGTGCAGGTCATGAGAGGTCAAGCAAGGAAAGTCTTGTAAATTTGATACTTCAAGAAAACACCCGTATAAGTCTTACACTTGACATATGGGATGGTCATTTACAGTGCATACTTTCTTTCGGTTTTGGTAGAAGTCAAAGGTCATTTGCAATCATTAGAGATCAAGCTATGGAAACCTTGTGAAGTTGGATTTTGTGATTCGCCAAGGTGAAATATGGTTGGTCTATATCTGGCATGTAATGTCTGAAATTAATAACGAGAAATTTCCTTTTGAGCCTGTCGACATGATACCAGTCTACTCAGATATTTGTATGTTTACAATGTTTATATGTTTACATTTGAAACCACAAAATTTAAGTTTACATCCCAGTAGCAAGGAATCACTTAACATGTTAGCAACCACACCATGAGGATATATTAAATCCTATGTTGTCTGTTACAATTTCTATGTGCAGTAACCAAATTCAATAAAGTTTTGAGTTTGTGGGAACAAGTGATGTATGTCAGATGTTTTGATGTAAGGTGAATGAAACATTTCCACTCCATGAACATGGATATAAAATGTCAGGCAATCATAATATTTTAACTGTTCCTCTTAGAATGCTTATAAAAGTTTTCCAGGTTTAATTTTCCTCTTGTTTGAAAATGTACTCTGATTTGACTAGCCTGGGACTTTCAAAATCCACTCCAAAACTATATGGAAATAGAAGGGACCTCTTGGCATGTATATAGCTTATGTATGTAGTTTTTGTATGTCAGAAGTTCCAAACAATGATTGTATTTTTTTCTCATGTAACGAATAAAACCATTTTTTATTTTCTTTAGGAGGGTACAATGACATAGTTACATTACCTGTTGGAGCTACAAGTATCACAATTAAAGAACTGGCTTACTCAGGCAACTACTTAGGTAAGGTAACTGTAGTTACAATCTTTAAGTGTCTGATGGTTTCATACACAAATGGATTATGTGTAAAATGTTCCAATTTGCAACCTTTGCTATTTACTATAAAATTCACACAGGCGTATGCCAAATGTTCTATATGCTCTCAGTGAGACAGTGCTTAATGTTTTAAAGCTGTACTCCATCACATTTTTATGTGACATGCCATTATTATTTTATTATTATACCACTCCATTATATATATTATTGTACCACTCCATGTGGTTACCAAAATTTTTTTTATGTTATTCACTTGAATATTTCTTTAAACGGTTTAGCACCCATAACTGGGTAAGAGTTAGGTCCTACACATTATTAGTGAGTTTGGTGCAAAACTTTCTTGAATAGCAGGTGTGACATTTTGCCATCTAGTAATGTCATAACATTTTGGGGTTTTGGTCCTGATGACACTCTGGATTTGGTTATGAACCATTTCAAGTTTATACTGTGTATCTTTCAGCTTGCATGTCCATATGATGCCCTACCTTACAAGAGGCAAACTCGTGAAGCACTACCACATAATTTGGAAGAGTCATCAAACATCATATGAAAAGCAGGCATAGTGGTTGTGAAGAAATTTACACTAGTTTAGTGTCCCTCCCCCCCGGAATATTTGGAACAAATAGTGCATTATATTTACATTTTTCCATGGTGATTATGAGGCTATAAATTTTATTTTCTTGAAAGAGGCCTTGTTTGGAGCAAAACTTGTATGGAATTCAAAAAAAAGGGGTCATTTGCAGCTTCTGATCCCATCCTCCTGACACTTCTGTACTTGATATAAGAGGCGATGGTGGCTGAGGTGATTCTATTCATCATTGACTTCCTTGCTAGGGACCTCTTTCCTTGCTCATACTGAAGGGTCACAGGCAGGGTTACTCAGGGTTAGTTTTATTTTTAGTCTGAAAGAGTCCAGTATTCCCCCTTTGTCAGCATTTAAAACATCATGCCTTTGTGTACTACACAGAGTGGGTAGGCCTAATTCCAGTTGTTATAAATGTTATACAATTTGTAAGTGGATTTGTTTAATACTCTACTGTTAAGGAAAAAGAACCATACTGGCACCAGATAAAGATTTAAACAAAACATTAATCTTGTCTTGTAGCCCTTCGCAGTGTGCAAGGAGATTACTACATTAATGGTGACTTTAGAGTTACCTACCCACAAACATTCCCAGCAGCTGGAACCACCTTCCACTACGAACGGCACGGAGGGGGTGAACTGGGTACAACTGAAGTCTTTCATTCTCTGGGACCACTCACAGAGGCTGTTGTAGTAATGGTAAAAATAAACTCTCTTTGTTCCAATTTTAGTGAACATTTCAAATAATGCTTTGTTTACTGATCTTAAACAATCTGAACATAGTTTGGCTACATTATCACATCACTGTGTAGGGAGGATGCAATATTGTAGTGTAACTTTGCCAGTTGATCTGAATCCAGCAATGCCATTTGCCTTGGCCACAGTTAAAATGCAATTCTCATGAGTGACTAACCATGGTGAGCAGTCAAAATGTGTCCCTGTTTGTGTGTCTAATTTTGTTGAGAAAATTTCTCCTAAATGGCTGGACTGACATTGCTTAAAGAAGGAGGTAAATAGGTACCTCAAATGTCCCACATTTTAAGCATACACATGTGCCAAAAACTCCTTGTGAACTGCTGAACCAATCTTCTTCACACATAGCAGGAAAGTGCTCCATGGTAGCAACTTGTGTCTTGCAGACCCCTTAAACCAAACGACACTGCACAAACTTCCCACCTAGTAAGATTTCATTGCATTTCATGAAGAGAATTTTGAAAATATGGCAGGGTGGCTTCAGTGCCCCCATCCCCCAAAGAAAAAAAAATTGATTCTGGCCCTTGTCATTGCCGGGGAAATGTCAGTGCCGAAAAATCTGCACAAATGGTATTTTAAGGAGAATTTAAGTTGTGCTGCACAGATTTCAGAGTGAGCCCATAATTTGTGAAAATTTTGTACTTTCTGCCATTGCATGCAAAATGATGCAGTCTCACAAACTGCATACGTTTAATGCAGTAATGCATTGACCTAACCATGTTTGATGTTCTTTGCATAGCAAAAAATTTATCAGCTGTGTTGCATGTGTGAATTGGTTAGTTATTTTGCTGATAATGTTACTCTGCTGTAGTGTAGTTGTGCATTGAAAGTTTGATAGTATTGAAAAGGAAAATTACTGAACTTAAGCTTTTGTAAATATCATGAAGGGATAATGGACCCTCTAGGCAAAAGTTACTGTGTAAAAAAGTAAAAGTCAACAAGAGCATTTCCAAAATGTGTGGGGGATCCCTCTATTCCCCCTATGATTTCCGCCTATGCTGCTCAAATTGTTGGAATTGTGTACATATGTGGAAAATATCATGCAATTGGTCTGCTGGTGTAGCAAATTTCCAGTTTGCATCTTGAAAATAGGAAGTCCCTTATTCTGTACTGTACTGATTGTGTTTGTTGTTTCTTATGTAGAGGACAATACTATAGGTAGCACACCACCAATTATTCCTCCATTGACTTACACACTAATGTGGGTCTGTTTCGTGGCCCCTAGACCCTTGTAGAAGTTTTCAATGGGCACAAGCTACCCCTCATGTGAAAGCTGATGAGTAGGCCTTTCACAACGATTTCAAATTTGTGTACCATGACCGTTGAGATTTTGAGCTAGAAGGGTCTGTATAATAGAGTGGTGGTTCCTGTATTTTTTACTCATTCAAAATACCGTTTTGCATCGCGGAAGGATATTGCAAAAAGTGCCTGAAATACCTTCAATTTTCTTTATTTTTACAGAATGAGTACTTCAACTACTTTCCTACCAC
>WURT03024554.1:0-15626 GCA_009936505.3 Holothuria glaberrima | reverse complement strand
TTAACTTGAGATATTGTTTTAACAAGGTTTTCAGTGTTTGACCCCTGGTGACCCCAGATGACATTTGACCTCCACCAGAAACGTCAAGTATCATCTTCTTATAATAACACATCCATACACCAAGTATGAAATCTATCCAAGTTTCCTACCTTGAGATATCGTGTTAACAAGGTTTTTATTGTTTGTCCCCTGGTGACCCCAGGTGACCTTTGACCACCACCAAAAATGATAGGGCACACCTTCTCACTATGGCAGATCTATATATCAAGTTTAAGCTTTGTCCAACTTTCCCGTATTGAGTTACAGCATACCGAAGCAAGTGTCACAGACACACACACACGCCAACCTGACTACATAGGTTCCTTTGCTAAAGCAAGGAACCAAAAATGAAAAATGGCATCCCCCCCCCCCCCCATGTATGCCACTGTGTCTGACAATTTATCTTTTGACTCCTATCAAATTAAAGAAGCACACTTTAAAACACACTACTTTTATTTGGTAACCAAGAGCCATTTCATTCGTTTGAGAAATTTGCACAAATGACCCGTACTGGTCTTATCTCTGTAGTTTGTCCCTTCTGTCTTCATTTTTTATTTCTTCTAAAGCAGATGCAAGCATCTGCATGGCAAATGCATTACTTTTGAAGAGAACAATTCTGTGTTGATCAATGTTGGCATTGATACAAACATTGCTAACTGTGGTAGCAAATCACTTGTAATTACAACACAATGTAACAACAAAACTATTTCACACACACACACAGCAAAAATAACGTATCTTTACAGGAAGTATCATAACATTGTAGTCATAACCAGTATTTAAAGAACATAAACTTGACAAAACAAACAAACTTGCAGTTCTTCAGACCAGGCAAATAAGAGAGGGCTTGTTTAGAGAATACAAAATGAGAGGAATAGTAATACAACATCATAGGAAGCTGTATAGACAATGTCTACATTTAAGTATATTGGAAGCACTAGGTGATAGTAATATTACACAAATTGCCTACTGTACTATATTATGCATGATACTAGCAGCAACTTTTAAATGGCACATGATGCTCAAGAAAGCTTTGTTTACAGTTTATACCCAACCCATGGTAGCAGTAAACAACCTCACACGCAACCGCCCCCTGTGGGCTGGGGGTTGTAGAATATGCCCACCTGTTTGCCGCCTGTCGTAAGAGGTGAATAAAGGGAAGGACTTGCACCGCATTTGAACTGTATTTGAAACCGAACTTGAACCGCATTTAAACTTTACTTTTTCATCTAGTTGACACTATATAACACATTCGAGTTGATGTGTCATTAAATCTGATCTTACTTACTAACCCAGCCCAGCCCAGCCCAGCCCAGCCCAGCCCAGCCCAACCCAACTCAACCCAAACGAAACCAAACCAAACCAACCAACCAACCAACCATCCAACCAACCAACCAACCAACCAACCAATACAATGCAGCCAACATACCATGTATGACCACCATGTACGACACCTACCATGTATGACCAACAGACCTTCTTGCACTGTTGAGTTTGTCTGATATCTAGCTAGAGTCCCACATAAAATCACTCTGACCCACAGACACCTTTTTGACTGGTAAGGAATAAAAAACTGCCCTCTACATTGCCAACAAAATTAGTACAACAAATAATTCAGTAACAGTTTCTGTTCATTTTGCCATGAAAGAACTGAACAAAGGGGAAAGGATGTCTGAATTAAATAATGCATCTAACCTGTACTACTCAGTGTGGTTAAGCAGCCATTAGAAGAGTCCACTGCGATGTCAGGGTAGTGACGACCCTCTGCCATCAGTAGGAGATCCCTCTCAGTAATCTGTTCCGCATCATCATCCCTGAGAGATGAAAATCAGAATACGGTATAGTAATCATTCTCATTAAATATTAACAAATCCCTTATTAAGTTTTAACAACATTCTCTACAAAAAGAAATTGTTTTGTATGTGTCAACAGACTTATGCACAATTTTCATGGAGGAAATGGCTACAAAGATGCACAGTTTGAAACTTCCAATTGAGTGAGATTCCATACTTTTTTGTGAGGCTGGCAAGCAATAAATTGGAAATGAAAAAGTAAAGATGGACTGGAACAATGACCTGACAACCTCTTACTGCTCATACATATATGTATACTAAATGAGTACAATTCCGAAACTTTGGGTTGCTGAGCTCCAGCCATGAATCACACAGGTTGTGTCAGAGAAATCATGACATGGAAATTTTTTTTAAGAAAGTGTTAAATGTGAAACATGATATTTCAATTTCAAAGAGAAAATGATGCCATTAACAAGGCCAGAGAAGAGCCATTCCCTCTGATCTGGGAGGAATTTTGGAAACACCTTCTTGGCATACTTTGCACTTTCTGAGAACAATCAGCTTAGCAACAGTATCTTACTATCCCCTAGGTCAGGGCTATTGCAGGGTTTCCCCTGGTATTCCTTTTGTGAGGCGGCCACCTCACAGTTTTTGGCCACCACCTCGCACAAATTTGCTATAATTTCCAGCTGTACTGAACTAGCTATATAGTATTGACACTTCTCCCTTACTGTTGGTGTCAAAGCTGGCACCATATAACCCCCATGGACTAATGCCACCTCACACACTCTAAAACTCAGGGGAAACCCTGCTATCAAAACATTAAATGGAAATGTTGTGTTACAGCACAGTAAATTTTTATAGCTTTAAAAGCATGAATTACAGAAAAGGAATAATAAGCAATTCAAAATAAGGTAGGTGGGTGACTTCACTTTCAAAATATAACATTTACAGAGAGAAAGTCACTGCTTTAGAGCTCATGAAGAACTTGCTAACCAACTTTCGGATTTTCGAAGAATGAAATGTTCACAACGCTTCTAATGTTCACTATGTTTTGAAAGAAAAGCTACAGCCTGAATTGTTGTACTAAATAGTTTAATAATGATAAGAGATGTTTTCTCCCTACGTCACATTGATGTGATTAAACAGAATATTTTCCCTTATATGAAGTCACTACTTTGAAAGGAATTACAAAGGTGCATAAAGCCATTTCAGCAGAATTTATGTAATCTATAAACTTTTAAAGTATAAACAGAACTAGGGGGAAAATGTTACATTCATGAAAGTCCAGAAAATAGGCCAGTATCCACACAAGGTACTGAAGAGGGGTGAAAATGTTTCCTCGGGTTTGGGCAAGGCATACTAAAATTCATTAAAGCACCCTAGCTTGGGCATCTATGAATCCCAATACTTTATTTCTATTTAAATATATAAATTGTAATCCCTACTTACCCACAATAAGTCCTTGACAAGCTAAGCCAGAAAGCCCAAAGGCTTTGTGATTCCTTGCCAAAAGGGGGATGCTTTGTTACACAGAGGTCATCCAGCAAATTTATACTTCTTGAATACATCATTTTTCAAAATGCATTCACAATTTGAACCCTGCTGAGCTCACATGACCTTTGAACCCTTCCAAAATTTAAATGAAGAAAAAAATTGATAAAAAACATGTCTTAGGAGAGATTTGTCTGTGCTTCCTCCCTTGTAATGTGATGTTTACAAAGTTCAGTTTTTGACCTCTGGTGAACTCAAATCTATATACTAAATATGAAAAGTGTCTGTCATTGCTAACTTGTGATATCTTGTTTACAAGATTTTCGGTTTTTGACCTCTGGTGACCTCAAATGACCTTTGACCTCCACCAAAAACAACAGGGTTCTTCCCCTCAACATGACAAATCTATATACCAAATATGAAAAGTGCCAGTCATTGCTATCTTAAGATATTGTGTTTACAAGCCATTTACAAGGTATTCGGTTTTTGACCTCTGGTGACCTCAAATGACCTTCAAACTCCACCAGAAACAATAGGGTTCTTCCTCTCAACATGACAAATCTATATACCAAATATGAAAACTGCCAGTCATTGCTATCTCAAGATATCGTGTTTACAAGCCATTTACAAGGTTTTTCGCATTTTAATCCCCAGTGACCTCAAAGGACCTTTGATCTCCACCAAAAACAATAGGATTCTTCCTCTCAACATAACAAATCTATGTACCAACTAGAACTGCATTTGCTTGCAAATATGCAGAATTGTAGTGCGTGTTCGATAAGTCCTTGCAGTTTAAGTTGAGCTAGTTTTGGCGTGGATTTGGTATGGCATTTATTTAGTCCCTAAGTTCACTGACACCAAATATATTTCACTACCTTTGGAATGGTTTGCAAAAAATCTCTGATATTTGAAGGGCTTATTAAGCAGTTAAGGTCATATATTCAACCAAATCATTGACCTGCCGGCATAGGCCATATAGCCACATTGTCATTTTGTGGGCACTTGTGTTGGGCCCACTCTAACTACCCGTTGTGGCCAGCACATTCATCACACGGCACCTAGAGTTCTGTCCCAATTGCTGTTACATTATGCAGTGTACAGTTCTCTGTTCACATTCAACCAAAGCATTGACCTGCATAGTCGCATTGGAATTCTGTAGGCACCAAAAACAATAGGCTTCCTACTCTCAACATGACGAATCTATATACCAAATATGAAAAATGTCAGTCATTGCTACCTTGAGATATCCTGTTTACAAGCTAAGTGTCACATACACACACATACATACAAACACACGGCATCACCATTGCATAGATTCCTTGCCTGCCTTCGGCAAGGAATCAATAACACTGGTGGAGAGTGTCCTCAAAGGTAGGGCACCCAACCTAATCTGGGTCTAGATCTAGACCACTGTCAATGTAAGTTATAATAAAGATGACTCAAGGTTGAAAGGTTGACTCCAAAACAGCTAAAATTTCTTCCTGTCCAAAAGGTTGAAAAAGCAGGGAAACTAACTGCTTTCAGTTCAATGGACTTGGTAGGTAGAAAGAAGAATAGGTGACCCCCTCAACCATTGTGCTACTAAACTGCTGGGGACTTATTCAGGGTAAGTGGGGATTACATGTGTAAATGAATGGAAGTAATGAAGGGCAATAGCACTGTGGCATGCCTGTCACTGCATGCATACTCACCTACACAAGAACCTGGATGCATCACCCTTCGGGGCAGCATTCATGTAAAGGTGAAACTTAACATTCTCCCTCAAGGAGATTACAAAAGCCTGTGACTTGATGAATATAGAAGGAAGTCCATCTAAGAAATGTTTTAGTTCTCTGTATAAATACCTGAAAAATAGATGGATCAGATATTAATAATTATCAATACGTGATTTAACAGCACCGTACAAGGTATTCAAATTAATCACAGATGTGCGTGAAATTTTACAAATGGGACAAGATGATCTATTAAGGGGCAAAATACTCGGAAAAAATGCGACTATATTTTAGGCACCAGTCTACCACACTGTACAACAAAAAGACTTCCAGTACATGCTAAAGAAGCTACATACAGCAAGCAGCAACTTTGCTCATTCAAAAAGCTCCACAAAATGACCCTCATAAAAAGAGGGCCCATTGACATACTGTGTAAATCATTAAAACCACTGTTTTCTGAAGATTTCCTCATCTTAAAATTTGCCGATGATGACTATGCCTAAAACTACTTTGGTTTAGCCACCAGTGACAACAATTTTATTTCCTATTCAACACTGAATGTAAAGCTTTTGTTGTGAAAGGTTAGCCAGGGCTGCAAAGAAGTCTTTCACATAACCTCACCACTGCTTGTTGGACGAAAAGAAACATATGGACCTGTCCCTGGTATTGTGTTTACGAGCTTGATTATTGGACTGAAGATGATAGTTCATACATACACTGTACCTGTACCAAGCCACTCACAGTCTCACTGGGAATGCAAGACCTCTGTATTAAAATATTCAAGACAGTTTGCCTTCAGGTATGCAACTTCCAGAATTGATTGCCCTATATTTACCTTACAACATGTCCTGATGTGATGGAAATAAATCAAGACTATTTCTGACACTGAAAATTACAGATAATCTACCTGTATGTGCAACACTGTTTCATGGGAAAATATTTGTTATTTTATTCCTGGTTAAAACACTGAATCAATTTCAATAGAATTTTTGGATCCACATGGTCACTTGCCCAGTAATGCTCATTTAGCTCAGAGAAAGCTTGCCTGATAATTCCTTCCCATTTGCCACCAGGCAAACAGCAAAGAGATTATTTTGAGCTACCATATATTCTCTAATAAAGGCCCTCCCTCTAATAAACACCCGCTGTAATTTTTTCACAATTTTCGACAAATTTGAGTAGGCCGACACCTAGGCCAACTCTTCAGGCTTAAGACTAATATTAAGGTCACTTATAGGCTGAGAAAAGAAACATCTTAGCACAGGTTTGCCGGATGTGACATCCGTTTAAGTTCGCTTAGGTGCATATTTGTGCTGTATATGGCAGTTTCGACCTGTTAAATATACCCTCAAATAAACAACCCCCTTTTCAAAAATGCATCGACCCTGGAGCATTTATTAGAGAATATACGGTTAATGAACCAGTGAATAAAACCAGTTACACATCTGAATATTCATCAGCACTATAAAAGGCAATGACACCACTCACTGAGATACAATCAAACAATTTATAACTTGAACTTCCAAAGAGAAGGTCTCTTTTTAATTCAGAGAAACATATTTTGGTACACAGCTTCTTTTCTGTAATAGTTACCTGCAAAGGTCCAACAGAGAACTCTTCATTTGACAATTTATTCTACCTTCAAGTATTGTAATCAGGGTTGATCCCATTACACTGTGGAAGTCATTCCTAATGGCTACAGTTACTAATTGCAATGTTAAAACTGTAGACTATTTTGAAATTTCAATGTCATGATTTATTGACTTTCTAAAACAAATGTGATGGAGCATATATTCATACTTTAATTATAAAAGATATCATCCACATAAATTAGATATAATGCCATTCGACACACAGTGACTGAAGCTTGGCACATAAAGCTGAATGCACACAGATGACAGAAATGCGAAACACGAAACAGAAAACACGTCTTTGCGCTGACGTCCCCGTGCGTTGGATGAAAACCAAAATTAGCGTTTTCATCCGAAAGACATGTATAGCTAAACACTAGTTTCATGAATCAAACAGCGCTTGTATCGCCAAATGTTGTTTCGCACATATTCATACGCAAAATGTTGTTTCACGAAAACACTAAACGTGTTTTCTGTCTCGTGTTTCCCATTTTCTGTCGTCTGTGCACATTCGGCTTATGCCTCTGAGGCAAAAATTCAAACATGCAATACCCTTTTGGTTCTGTAGGAGAAACTTATCTATCAACCATCTGTTGTCATCTCAAGATCATTTTAGCTTAGTGAACTTTTGCTTGGCTTACTATTAAGAATACTTTTGGAAGATTTCTTTATCATAGAGAAACAAATATGGTTTTGTTTACCTTGAAACACACAACTGATGATCCCCGACTGATTTTAGTGTACAAACAAACCAATGGAAAACCAAGTGAACAAAAAGATTTACACATACTGGTACACCTCCATCAGACTGAGGACATAATTTGAGTTGGGGATGAGGGTTGTAGATAGACCAACTATAGTGGTGGGCTCCAAGTAAAGAGCCCAACCAGAGTGTACCCAGAGAAACATGTAATTGTTGAAAAGAGTGGAGTATGTTTTTGCTTTACTGGCTGTTTACTGGGGTTCTATATAAGCAAAATGGGGAAAATATGGCAAAAGGTGGATTTTCCAACTTCCTCTAAACTCAGTTGAAACCAGTTGTATCTTATTCAAAGAAAATGCCATGAGTAGCTACTGCTGACTATTTGTAACAAGAAAGTAACAGAATTAAAATGAAAACATGTTACAGTTACTTTTGAGCAAAATTGTACTTAGGTACTAGCTTCATAATAAGACTGAATATAACTTGTTACATGACTCTGTTACTCAAAATGTAACTCACTGAGGTAAGCGCAATCCTGACTGTAATACTTCACATGCAATAGATCTTACGCACTGACGTCATTTAAGAGGCAAAACAATGAAGCACATGGCATGCACCAAGTAGACCTTGCACGAGTGTGTAAAAGACTTAGGCCCATTTGTTTGTGTAACGGGCAATGATATGCTCCTTGCCTCCAAACGAGGAAGTACTTTCTGGTCGGTGAAGTCATATGCATAAGGTCTATAAGCTGTACCTAGATTTCTTATTGCTTTCATATGTATATGCAAGGCATAAGGTACCATACATAGCTTTTTTAAGGAATACCTACTTCTGTAGGGAAAAATCATGGAAAACCCTAAGTTGAAATGCAAAAAAAACTGTTAAACAATTTTGCATTTGTGTGGCAATTAGATCTGCTTGTATAACAAACTAGGATGTCATTTCAAATTAACCTTTCCTTGGCACTGTGCCACATAATGTGGGGTTTCAACCATGGGTACTTTGTGGTTAGTTCCCATTGTGACATAACACTGAATCCAGAGCTTCATCTGAGCACTAAATAGAAAGCAACAAAATATTGCAAGCTGCCAGGATATTGCCAAATTGATGGCGACTGAAGAGATGTCATACAAGCAGCCTTCATGGTTTGAATTTAATCTGTCCTCATTACTGAAATAATTTATACATCAAGTCATGTTGCAAACATGTATGATAATGTTATGATGTTAAGAGCATACATTCCTTTGACCATTTATTCCATGTTTTGACCATGTATCCCAAAGTCAATGAGTTACTGCACCAACTCATCTCACAAACATGTTTCAGTTTATTGGAAGCACTATTATTCTGTGGCCATGTATTCCAATATCTACTGTATAGCGGGAAATTTCCGTGAGGCTAATTTTTCACGATTCTGTACCTTGTGCACATATTTGCGGAGTGAAGAATTCGCTGTTGCATCAAACAGCATAGTCTTATACACAGTAACAGAAGTATTTTCACAGGTCTTTCATTTGTGATTAGTCGCAAAAAGCGCAAAAATTATACCCCCGCGAAAATTTCCCACCATACAGTACTAAATGATGATATATGCAATTTGTATAAGACTGCATTAAAGTGCTTCTAAGTTGCAATTAGTTTTCTTGGCAATATGATCAATCCTGAATTACTTTATTTGTCAACAAACACAACGGGCCAAGTTGAAGTAAGTTACACACTACCATACAATTTTTTAAGCATGCCCCCACTAGGCCTGCATACATTACACAAAATTGTGAAACATGTATTTAATTATGATAAGTTCCCTTTACCTCTGTAAGCCTCTCCTTGCTATAGTTAGACCTGTACAATCTAGCACACATCTTCCATCCTTGGTCAGGCCTGACGGCTGGATCACACTTTCTCCTGTCCCTAAACTAACAATGTGGAAGTCATCATCTGTGAAAGAATACATTCAAGATAGTCCCGTCTTTTCAAAAAGGTTTTAGACAGTGGTCTTTTTGGTCCTTATTCCATGACAGTTCCAATTCTCCCAACTAAGTTAGGTCTAGCCACGTCCATAACTGTCTTAAGTCTCTCCTTGTGCAGACATAAACCCACAGTACTTAATTGGCATACATTGGTGAGCATACAAGGCTTTAATGTACAATAAAAACGCTCTCTCTGCATGCTGTGTAATATGAGCTACTCTGGATCTTTTGAATTTTGTAGTACCTCCGAAGTTAATCAAAGAGCAGTCAAAAAATGGAGACTTTCGCTTACCCCGAAGTAAAAGTCATAATTGGGATGACGAGTATCTCTCTTTGACCGAAAGGGAAGACTCAAAAAAGTCACTTCTGCAAGACTTTTGCAAAACAATGGTAGCTTCCTAGTAAGGGTGATATTTAAGTCAACTCAATGAAGAGCAACTTGTATTCTTAAGGTGTCTCACGGTTCTCTGGTATTTTGGTGGTATCAGAAGATACTCGGACTTACTGTACCAGGAAAAAGTAACCAGCCAGTACGCACATAACATTAACGGAACTTTGGGATACCAGGAGCTTTTTAAAGAGAAAAAAACAGTCTCCTCCTTCTGGGACACATTTGACAGATGAATTTCACCCTCGCTTCAAACATGTTTTGTAAGAAATTATAGTTATAGCAAAATCACCCATGCAGTTTCATTAACCTACAGTACTTGGAACACCAAATCCTCACATTTTGTTTCGTAATGTGTCTCATTCTGGTCTCGAGACATGCATATCATGCATGATATCATGAAATAAGGTTACGGTTAAAGGGAAGACATGAAATAAGGTTAGAAATGATGTATCTTGAGACTTGAAATTTTGCATGATATCATGTGAGGATTGGGTGCTAGGAACAGAGTTGACATTACATGCCAGTGGTCACCCATCTCAAGTTTTGCTGTTAGATTCTCTTTGTCTTTTGTTATATTTATGAAAACCTCAACTGATCATTACACAATATGCACATATTCTTTTTCATTGGAGGAATGGCTATGGGGTCATTCCACGTCAAATCACCATAAATTCTGGTCACTTAACACAACACCATCTCTAATTTTGCCTAACTTTTGTTCTTTGGGTGAAGTTTTGCCCAAATTTCTCCAAATTTTAATTGAAAAAATTGCCCAGAGTTCAGTTTCTTTTTCAATTTTATATATTTCCATGGACTCGACTACAACCCTTTTCGCAAATTTGGCTCATTTTAGATTCACCATAAATCTGCAGATGCAATTTCACTCAATATTTAAATTTGGGCTTTCCCAACACAAACAAGGAGGTCTAGTAAAAATTCATTTCAATGTGTGATGGTGGTGTGTTAGGCACCTGCGTGAACTGCGAGAGACACAATGGGAAAACTAGTCATACTGGTTTTGATTTATTGGTTCTTTTGATTGGATTTTGGTAGGACCTTTAAAAGCCAAATTTCTACAAAAAACAAGGTTTGCAATAAAGCAACATGTTTCATCCCAACTTATAATCCAAGCTATCTGGGCCTCAGCTCTCTAAGCTGTTTCTCCCATCTAAATATACAAATCAAATACACATGTGAAGGACTTACTTTGAGAAACGACAAATGCAGCATAACTCTGATTGTTCCTGATACCATCTGACCCAGGGAAAGGTGAATTGATGGGTGGTATGGTACATGCAATCTCCATGATCTTATTGGCCCAATCAGTGTTAAAGCTTGACTGTGTTTGTTGCTGGGGAACTCTTTGCTGTTGTTGTTGTAGTTGTTGTCCAACGGGCGGACCCTGAGACATCATGGGGTGTGCCTGTGATATGGGCCCCTGGGAGCTGTATTGAGGAAATGGTTGACGAGGAGTGGCTTCATATGTCTGTCGCTGGGTCTGAGCACGGTGCTGTAAATATTCACTGGGGGTGACATTGTTCGGTGGGTACTGCTGTCTCACAGCACCAGTGTTTGATTGGACTGTTTTGTTACATCTGAGCTGTGGGGGCCCTTTACCCCAGGCACTTTTAGTTTGTGGTCCAGCTTGCAAAGGAGGATAATCATCTTCTGCAAGAGTTTTAACAGCAGGCTGTCTCTGCTGCTGCACAGGGTAATAGGAAGGCTGTTGAGGCTGAGACTGAGGCTGTTGTCTACCATTCTGTTGAGTTACATTTGTGGGGACAATTTGTGGCTGGGGTGTATACTGCTGCTGTTGATGCTGCTGTTGCTGTTGTGATTGTGGTACAGGACTTGCTTGGCTGGAAGTTTGTCCTAAAATCAAAACAATATGAGTCCTTGTTACAAAAGTTGCAGACAGATAACAAAATTCTCTTTTCGTAGTAATGAATCCCATTGTTTCTTTTGAACAACAGGATGGGAAGTTTCACACCATAAGACAGCTAGCTTGAAGTTACTGAAGCTACTAAATACAATCACACTTACAAATTTCATAAGGCTTGAGCATGATAACAGGAACATAGCCTTTACTAAAGTGGCAATAAACATTTCCCATCTGGCTGTTCAATTTCCTTGACTTTTCACACATCTGGGGCATTTTATCCTTGAATTTCACTTTTATGACTGGAAAAAACCAAACTTCAATTTTTCTAATTTCAATGAGGGGCTGGGGAATCAGACACGTACTGTGAGTGCAATGTCATGAATATGAGTTAAAATGAAGTGTATCTGAGTTTGAGTACAGGGAATAATTTATCTGGTATCGCATCGCAATTTGCTATACAACCTGGCAAAACTGCTACACAAATGCAAAAATGTGTAGCATTTTTTGTGTTCATAACCATAGCATTTTTAGTGATTAACACTTAATAAGTAAAAAAAATCCTGAAAACTGCTATGCAAAATTGAAGCACTAAATTATTCCCTGGAGCATGAATCAGGGTAAACATTTTTTCATGAGTATGCTTGTAAAAAATTTGCATTACCATTAATGCTTCAAATGTGTGAGAATGATAACAACTCATTTTCAAGGATATGAGTAAACGAAAAATTCACCAATAGATGAGTACTAGTAGGCACCACCACCAATGCTTCAATTATGTGACTATGACCACAAACTCGTTGTAAAGATCATGAGTATGCCAATTTGCCAAAAAATGAGTTCTTGTAAGCACAACATACTTAAAATATGTGAGTATGATCACCAACTCACTGTCAAGACCATGAGTGTATGCAAATTTGCCAAAAGATGAGTTTTAGTAGGCACCACCACAAATGCTTTAAATATCTGAGTATTACTACAAACTCATTTTCAAGACTATGAGAATATGCAAATTTGCCAAAAGATGAGTTGTAGTAGTCACCACCACCAATGCTTCTTTCCAAGGATTACAGGATCTGTGCAAACCCTGTAGGCACTATACTCACTACAAATCAGCTCAGAAACCTGTTCTATGCAAGGAGGTGATATTAGACGGAGTTCCATCGAAAACTTTAATTCATGCTAATCCAATTAGATTGACCTCATTGAAACCCTCCGAAACCCTCAAATTAATTTTAAGCTTAAGTGACTGGCAATGTTAGGGCAAGGAGTTATTTTCCCAATCTGCTCATCGAGATGTAGCAGGTGATGTGTTCTACTTGTACTTTAGTTCTTAACACCTCATAAGCATATTGAATCATCAAGAACAACACACAAAAGAGATTATTTTCGGCAACTAGCAAGATTTAAAGAAAGGGTTTTTCTTTGGAACTCCATCTAATATCACCTCCCTGGTCTATGTTACTCACCTGCTGATTGCCCACCATAAGCCTGTTTCTGTTGCTTAGCCTGATATGCAGCATAAGTGCCATGATCAGGTAAGTTCCATGCATCCTCTGAAGTCAGTACGGGGGCTGCTGTATCAAACCCCAACTGAAAATGACTCCCAGATGAGAATCCTGATTGAGGGGGGTCCATCTCATGAACTGGAGCATGGAGTTCTTCATAAGCTCCATAAGTGTGAACTTGTGGCCGGGCTACATCTTGCCTCTCAATACCGAGGAGATTTGCAAATGCATTTTTGGCAGCTTCTGTCTTGGCCTCTTTCTTGGTTTTTCCTCTCCCTGTTGAAAAGACACCAAAAATATCACAAGCTTTTTAGCACAAGTACTTTCAAATACATGTACATAAAAAATGTAAAAAATGTAAGTCTTCAATATTTTCTTCAACTTAGTCATGTCTAGAATTGAACTGATAATCCCAAATCGTTTTTCAGGAAGACACAAAAGGACATGCCAGAACATCTTCCACCCCCAATGTGAGCTCTACAGATATTTAATCTATTATAGTTAATGATATTTGTAAGGTGATATAGTGCAATGTACAGAATACACTTGCTTAGGCTCCCTTCATTTAGAAAGGCAAATTTTTGAGAAAGCAAAAGCCCTGCTGTTACATGAGAAAATATCTGTCTATAGATTTGTGTACTACAGTATGTGAAACTGCCCATGTATTACTGGGAAAGCAATACACTTCTTGAAAGGCTGAAAGTAATATGCACACAGTACACACTGATGACAACTTTCTAATCCACTGTGCCCTTCAAGTTTTGCCTGGTAGGAATTAGTTACTACAGACTTTCCTTACTGGAAGTCAAACCTAAAACCAATGCAATCCTAATGACAAACCTCCATTCACCAAAAACACAAAGTAATGTCAATAAGATTTATGATTGGCCAGTCCTCTGATTGACAAATAAGGAAGGCAAATGGAAGCTGTATATGAAAGGTTATGGAAATTTGCATGAGCCAATATGACAGTGACTGGTCAATAATATGTGTAGTTTAATAATGAGACAGTCACAAAGGCCAACTTTCTTTATACTGTACAAGAAATCTAGAGAAGCTCAGCAACATATTTCAAATGATTTCCAAGAGCGTATATCAGGTTGCTTGAAAGGGTAACTTTGTAGAGTTTTAACAGTACAGAATTGACATTGAGCAATGTCTATGAGGTGCTAAAGACCACTTGTTACTGGAGGATGGCCTAGGATACATTTCTTGCAGAATGTGAACCATCATAGACTGCAAAATTTGCCCAGCTCTATAGAGGTTCTTCACAGACAAATACATGTGACAACAGCAAAGTCGTCCATATTGGACGTTAAACTTATAGTGCACAACATGTACGCTATGAACAAATGTACTGGTCAAAGTTTAAAATGTTTAGTACATTCTTTGTAAAGAATGTTTTCTTGATGATAGCGAAAGTTAACTGTGAAACTGTCGAGGAAAATTACACTAACAGTTTTTTATCGATTTCCAACAAACACACAATGTAGAGCTAGATGGGTTTTTGAAATTCTTAAAAAGATATATTGAACTCTGGAGTCCACATACTAAATTGCCTAGTGCTCACTTGATATCTGGCGAGCGACTAAAGATATTATGATAAATTTTCCATTGTGATCGCCTTGAAGCATTTAAACCAAACGTATGTAGTCTACATGCAGGCCTACACGTTCACATAAACTGTACAATCGATCGTTAGTAGTTTAGTTAAGATTTTCTCTAAAAAAGAGGAACAAAACATTTTCACGCTTTGGCCAATATTGTGTGTACACAGTGTAGATCTTGCACGTGCACTAAGTTTGACGTCCAAAATGGCATTACAGGTAAAATCGAGCCCATTATGACATCACATGAAGAACCTCTATACTCAAGTCTTGGGCACAGTTTGGGAAATGCCCTCTAACCAATTTTGAGGTTATGGAATACAAGACAAAACTTTCCATGACTTTTACACACAGATGGCCATCTTCAAGATTCAAGAATAAAGAATTTTGTTCAAAAGAAATATTCTTTTCACTTCCCTGCATTGATATGGATTTCCTAATCTAATGCACCTAGTGCTCAGCTAGCAGTACACTTTTCACTGAAACATTCACTGTAAACCCTAAGCACACACAGCACACGTGTTCAGTCAATTGCTGCATGTAGCTAGAATTTTTACGTCACCTCATTTTTACTTACGCAACCTCCTACCACTTGTAGCAACTTTATACTTAATACAGAAATTTTGAGGTTTATAATTTTCCAGACCATCACCTGATTTTCAAGCCCTTTAAATACCATAGAACATCTAGACTTCCATGGTACTTATTTTCCACTGTGGTATAAACCATGAGCTTTTTATGGGGAGCCTCATTTATCCAACGCCCCGCATGGTCAGTCGCCGTGTTGCTAGCCTCTGTAATGAACCTGACAACAAGCACTTCATGAGTCACACTTGAATGCACCCACTCCCTGAACCTCCTCCGTGTGTGTACCGTTACATTCAAGGTGGTTTCCTCTC